>BEXV01000645.1:104367-132346 GCA_003118195.1 Hemicentrotus pulcherrimus
AACAAGATGGCGACGGACGGCCATGTGCGCGAAAGTGCCTATCCAGTGTAGTCAAATTCAGTGAACTTATGAGTGAATGCGTGCGACATGCAGCGCTGTGTACGGAGGCTATGGGATAAGGCGGCATGCGCTACAGATGTCGGCGCAACGTGATCTGGTTATCAGTGCTGTATTATGCTTTAGTCTTTACAACAGTCGTTTGTTTTAAAAATATTTTAAAATTAAAAAAAATTGGAGTTTTGAGGCATGCAATTGGAATTCGGAGTTGGTATGAAAAATGCGGAGGAACTCCGCCTAAATCGGGGTGGTTGGCAGGTATGCACATATGATTTATTCACTGATCTGATATGACAGATACAAATGAGGTACTTTCTATAGAAAATCATACGATGTTGATGTGGTCCTTGAAATAGTATACAAGTTACATTCAGTAAAATGAGACTGCATTTAAACAATGATCATGTCATTATGTAATACTGATATTGTGCATTCATCCAAGTCTCAATTTGCTATTATCAATGGGAACATGGGTTTGTCGTTGTCAAAGGCACGTTAAAACTAGCAAGTCATCATCCACGACAGAGCTGTCAAAGATAATGTAGGGGCTGAGAAGAAATTACATGAATCAGGTACATCATCAACTTTATGTCAAAATCTATTATCATGAGCACCAACATATTCCTCTTATAACACTTGTGACATAGTGACACATATACATGTAGATGCTTGGGTTCATTCTTTACATGTACATGTACCTACCAATACAGTTCTTTAAATCTCAATATTCTCCTCTCGCCCACCCAATCAGGGTCTATCAGTTACAACAGAAATTAAACAATGGATTTTCAATAGTTTGCTGATTTGAAAGACTGGTTATCACTTGTAAATGGTGAACAATTATGTTTCATTGACAGTTTATTTGCATAATATAAACTTGCCCTTCATCTTCTACCGGTAACTTTAGATGTGAAACATTACAGAGAAATAAGAATAGTATCCAGCGATTACATCTACAGATCAGAAACACTTTGCGGAATATTCTCAAAGACTAAAATTTCATTTGTTCACATTATTTCCTGTATTCTTTCACATTGAAGCCTAGACTATTACTTCAACAGCAAGGCAAGAAAGAAGAGTCTAGCCAAACAAACACAAAGCATGCATGCATGCTCCATCTGGTGTGAGATACTTCTTAACCTCCAACATCCCAGCAGAATACTTTGTAGTTCCTGCCTCTGCAGTGAGGGGGTTAACGTCACACTCTCCCAGCCCACAAGGCTGTCCGTACATCGACATGCCACGGAGGATTCATCTAGTCATCTGGATTACCAACGACATCAAGCCAAAAACTGTCACCGTTCATTTCCTGTTGAAACATTCTCTGAGAATCTAATCAATTCAGTCTTGCCCATGAGCAGCAATTCAACCAAAGATTAGATGCTTTCTACCCACGATCTTCTAGTCCTTCTACATAGTAATGATACTAATCATGAACAAGGCATGAATGCATCTATTAGCTGTTGCATCATCTGATTGAAGACACCTACATTCAACCCACTCAAGCCAAAACATTTAATTGAAATACAGAGAGGAGTGTTCAATCTTTGTTATTGGCAAACTACATGTAAAAGATCTTTTGGCAAAAACAGTGAAGGACGTAATTGCTGCACTTGTTGCCTGTAAAACCGTTTCCATGTACAGGTTCATCAACAATATGTAAATGACTTTTGTTTTCCATGAAAATGTTCCTAAATTTGGTAAAAAATCAACATGCAAGGAAAAAATACAACCTATCAGCAAATCTGTCAATTATTGCTGACAATATTGATGTTACTAAACACCATTTTGAGTCTCAAGTTTTCTTTGTATTCCCTAGTTCTGTAATATCAATGTCATTGTATAATTGCTAAATGAAAAATTAAATAGTGGTCAGGTTTGGGTTTCAATCATCATTCCCTTTTGGCCAGCACCCTTTTTTCACTCTGGACAATCCCTCTTATGAATCCTCTTGATGAAAATGTTTGGCTGACCCTTGGACATACACATTTGACCATTTCCTTACGTCAATTCCTTAACTTCCTGTGACCAATCTCTTTGGCGTCCTCCTCCTTGGCCAACCATTTTGGCTAATGCCTCTGACCAATATCTTTGGACTAAGCCTTTGTTCAATCTCTCTGATCTTTCTATGGACAATCTTTTTGGTGAGTCCTTGTTACTCTTTATATTCATTTGGTCATAATTATGTTTGGTCTGTTCTTTTGATGTACACGGGTCTGTTTGGTTTATTTTTAAAGTAGTGCGTTTGTTAAATATGTTGGGAACTCCTTCAAACAATCCACTTAGTTACCTGTAGTTCTTTCAACCAATTTTGTATCGGTCAATTCCTTTGGATTATCATTCTAGACAAAGCATTCTGTTCACTCTTTGACCAACGCTTTATAACCATTTCTTTGGTTATTATTGTTATTTGATATGGCACAAGACATTATCTACCGAGTTGATATACCAGGAACGCCATTAAACCTTTTCAAACACAACTATGACAATGTAGGACCATAGGTCTATGGTAGGACAGAACAAGGAAATGAGTTGCGCCTGAACACCTAGGGTATCCCCCCCCCCCCTCCAGCCAGGAAGCCTCACATGTACATTGTATCAGTTGCAGACAATCCTATGGTAATATTCATCTGTTAAATTACATGTAGCCTATATTCTGTGCAACTAAACATCTGTAAAAGGGTAGCCTAGAAACTACTTTATTTGCTTAACACACTCCTTTACATTTAACAAGGGAGTTATGCCTCATATCTCCTTGCATGTTTGAAGTGAACAGCAAATCCAATTGATTAGGCTTCATACTCTGTCATGATGCATCATCAAATCAATATTCAATGTGGGTTTCCTTATACACTGTACATGTAGGGTATGTACTGTAGTTCTGCTCGTAAAATCACATGATTATTATTTTTTCTAATAAAGAAAACATCAGGATTATTAAAATCAAAAGAAATTTTGCTCATTGAAAGTGGAGTTGAAATACTGCATCATTACAAGTTAACCCCATGTTCAGTAACATACACAATTTTAGAATCTTGCGCAAAAAATGATGAGGTTATTTTTTCCCAACTTGCTCAAACAACGGTGATATTAGGTTATAAGTACACACCCTTTCAAGTGGGAATGTAACACTTTCAATTTCATCTCTGTCCTTAGGATATTTAGTGTTATACATGTACATGTATATATTTTTGTCAAATTTCAATCTATTTACAATTACAAGAATTTTTTTGAAAACAGAAGAGCAGCTTAAGTATCTCAGGTTACCAAGCAAAAGCCTCCAAATAGTCCGTTAAAGAAATCAGTATTGCTTAGAAGGCAATGACCCCAGCTTTCTAATCTTTTTCTTTCCTCTTTTTCTCTTTTTCTCTGCACCTAATCCTGGCTAACTAATGCTCCCAGATGCGAGAAACACTAGGGAACTAAACGCACTGAGTGGAAGCTAATGCAGAGCCCAAAGGCACTCAAGGCAGGATGGAAAAAGATCCCGTTTACAATCCTGTTTCCTCAAATGAACAGGATTTGTCGCCACTGGCATTACGTATTAAGACAAGATGCCATATGCATACAGTGCACATGAATACAAATCTCCTAATGTGCACGAATGAACGCTGTCCATTTTGATAGAAGGAGATATTCAAGATATGAATAACAAATGTGCATAACATAATTCTTTCAAGAAGGGAATTGTGATGACAGAAGCTAAAAAGGAGCATTCAAACACTTTCATTATACCATCTTGAAAAGACTGAAAATGTAGAAAACAGAAAACAGAAAGACCAACTGAATGAAAAGGAATTTTGAGAGAGGTAGCAGAAGCTTGAGACTATGGCCACTTCTCAAGACTAAGCTCTGGATCTATTATTACTCACATGTCCCCCTCAAGGTTGGTCACCATTCACCCACTCCCAACCTGAAAGGTTTCCTTCATACGACCATTCAGATCTCAAGTATAGATGAGGTTTGATGGGTTCATTTAGCTCTAAGGGCGTGTTTATGCTTCACTTTTTTTGGCCAGAATCAGGCATCTGTTACGCGTTTAGTTTAAAACACTGTTGCGTTCATGCTCACTTTTGTAGAATCACCGAAAAACGGCAATCACGATCGCCGATCATAAACTCACAAAAAGATACGTTTACAATTTATAAACACGTTTAAATGGGGTCAACGCACTGACCTCTAGTGGGTCTACGTAGCATGCACAGTGAAGGTTTGCGAATCCAGCTGGAAGACCAATTAAGGCCACACACAGAGAATTGCCTGTAGGAGCCAGATACATGTAAGTGAGCATAAACAGTACATCGTGGAACTGCGATTACAATGAGCGTTTACGATGAGCGTTACAAATCGCATATTCTGCCTTCAAAAGTGAAGCATAAACGCGGCCTAAGAAGGGGGTTTAAGGATACCCCCTCTCAAATAAGATATTGACTCAGGGTATGCTAATCCTGGCTCTTAAATGATCAGAGGTGTCTGAACTCTCATAGATGCTTCATCCTCAAAGACTTCAATACAGGATATATCCTTCCCATTGTCTAGGGATGGTCACAGAATCTTGAGTACTTCCCTATGTGTATTGTCTATACAAAGTTTGTCAATTGTCTGGACTACTGTAAGCCCTCAAAGACATAGGCCTACACAGAATCTTTCAAGAAGAGAAGATAGTTCCTGGCTATTGTTCTAACATGGACTACTACTTTATGGTCAGAACATTTTACCATCAATTGAGCAAATGAATGAATGCTATTTATGCCTAGTAAACAACATGAGAGAGCAGGGTGGACTGTACATGTAGGGCTTATCCTTCAAATTGCAAAATGATTTGAAGTGTTTGTGCTGGGTCAGAAAGGGCCTTGAGTAGGAACAATAGAGGGTAGGAGGGACTAGTGGAGAGGTGCCAAGATGCCCCCTTTCCATCGCCCAGTGGGTCAATAACAGTCACACCTGGTATAAGAGCACCAGGAATGAAACGTCAGGAGAAACATGAAGCTATAATCACTTGACAACATTGCATATTCCATGGCCATATCCCTATCTCTGGGTCTATGATGATGTCAAGTTAAAGGGGACCCGCAACATTCAGTCTATGAAAAATGTAAACATTGTAGTAAGAATAAAAATACCCATGAAACTCTTATAACGATTATTTCTTAGAACAAAATAAAGCTGGAGTAATAATATCTAAAATCCTTAGAAATCACATAAAGATGTTTATATAATATATGCACTACACAAGAAATGACATATTCTTCATATAACTCACAGAGGAAATAAACTTCAGTAGAAGGTAGAAACTACCCCGCAGTCAGACTACCAAAATTCATTGTAACACTATACGACAAGTAATAACGTTTGTTTCTAGTCTGAACATGATATACAGACTCAGGGTCCAGCTCTAGTCTGAAAATCATAAGGCCCGTCTTCACTATCTCGAGATTGCCAAATATCCAGCTATTTGAACTATCCCCATCAAAAACTATCCCCATCAAAAACTATCCAGCTATTTGCGTCTTCATTGGACCGAAGTACGGAGTCAAATATCCTGATCCCATCATGCACAACAATTTCCGGTTCGCACATGCGATCTATACCGCTCAGCGCGCTAGTACAACCACTGACCTCGAGTAAAAACCGCAAACTAGACCGAGATATCTTGGGATATTATCCCGACCAACTATCCAGCTAATTTGCTACTTCGGTCTAGTGAAGACGCAAATAGCTGGATAGCTTTCGATCGGGATAGTTCAAAATAGCTGGATATTTGGCAATCTCGAGATAGTGCAGACACACCTATTGTGGGCAGGGCTTATAGTGAGCGTGCACTGATCATTGGCCAGCTGTCAAGTCAACTACCGTAGCCTCTTTGAGATTTATTTTCCTAACATGTACACTGTTGTCTTCCAGTCTGTATGCTTCTTTTGCAATACATGATTATTTACCGTACACAATTCTTCATTCAGTTTCATATCAATTCCCTTAAGTTTAGTATGAAAAGGGAGACATTACACCTTGTCCACTGGTTGAAATCAATTTTAGTTTTGCTTTTTATAGAGAGACATGGATCAATTCTCAATCATTAATGACTCTTTTGTAGCCTCATTACATAACTCATTAAAACTTTCATGGCCACACCTATTAAAGCTCCTATAGAAATGACATACATATACATAAACTCGCACTAGTCACTATCTCTGGAGAATGATGAGAACTCTGATTATACGATTACAAGCTTTGAGAAAAATCAAATAAACAATATTTATAATATAGTTTACCCAGATAAGTCTTATCAGCTTCATTGCTGTTCTTTTTGATGACCCTACAATTACCGTTGCCCAAGCAGTTGCCAGGTACCCATTTTGCATTTACGCCTATATGGAGAGTGGCAAATATGAATTAATTTCTTGCCAAAGGACTTTAGTGCTTATCATGGATTTGAACCCCCTACCCTCGGATTAAGATTCAAGTGTATGAACCTTTATACATGTACCAGAACACCTCTATAATCAAGAAAGAAACAATGCTTTTTACATATTAATAAAGCCAAATGTATGCCTACATTCTAGCACAATGCACCAATTTACATTACCTGTATGTTTGCAAAATAGTAAATTAGTTCCTTGCCTTCAGAAACTGTCTTCTAAATAAACCTATTTAAAACTGAAAGTCTGAAATCATGAGGGTTTATCATCACTAATATTAACAATCATTGATATACATTTAAATCAAGTCACAGATAAGCACCTATCGGTACATGTACAAAAGTCAAAAGAAGTCAAAATAATTAATAAAAAAGGGAATCTTGTGAATTTTGTACAGCATCAGTAGTGATTTACTACATGATTCAGAAACATACATGTACTGTTTCAATCGTGGGATGTCATTAACCCCTTTTGATGGATATTAAATACAATCACGTTGTGATGGAATATTGATCAAATGTTGAAAAGTAGTATTGATTTTCCACTCAATTGCAGCAATTACCAAACAATATGCATGATGTTCACAGGCCCATGTGTACACTGTACATGTTACATGCATCTACACCTGTACCACTGTGAGTGCAAAACTGTTTCTAAAACAATATGAATGAGAGAAAAAAGATTGGTAAACTATATGAAGAAAGACTTGATTTAAAATGCCACTAGCGTCTGCTTAGAGGAAGTACAATGTACATGTAGGATGTAACTATCTACTAAAAAATACAAATGAACTGGTACTGTCTTTCATTACAAGCAAATACATATACCGGTAGGGCCTATATACAGTACATGCGGACAAAGGATTGGATGGGTTTCAAAAAGAACATTTCCTGTAGACTTAGCGAGAACTATTTAGGTATTAGTTGGAAAGCTCATCTAACTTAAATGTAAGCTAGGAAAAGATGAATTACTACCGGTAACCTACTTAATTACTCTCCCCCATATATGGTAATTATAAAAGAATAACCTAGTCTGGAATCCATAGACTATCCCCCATACCTCCTTTTGTCCAAACTCAACATTTGTTGTCAATTCCTGTAGACTTAGCGAGAACTATTTAGGTATTAGTTGGAAAGCTCATCTAACTTAAATGTAAGCTAGGAAAAGATGAATTACTACCGGTAACCTACTTAATTACTCTCCCCCATATATGGTAATTATAAAAGAATAACCTAGTCTGGAATCCATAGACTATCCCCCATACCTCCTTTTGTCCAAACTCAACATTTGTTGTCAATGAGTGGGATAAACTACAGTATTCCTGCCTGAAAGCTAGGCCACTGAAAACCAAACTATATGCTCACTCTACATGCACGTGAGTCACAATGATGCACATTGTTCATATGTCAATTATAGTGCAATGACACGCACAACAACATAATGAGCTGTCTCATGTTTTTTTAACAGTTGCGTACATTCAAGTAATATGACAACAAAATATTCCATGTCACATCTTTGCAGAATGTCTTTTTTTCTGCCACAACAAAATTCCCAAAAGCCAAAGAATCTCATAATATATTTCTCTCATAAAGCGTCACAAATAAATTAACAGCACTTTTAGATTAAAGAACATTGTTTCCAGTATAAACTTTAACTGTACAACTCTTTTGAAACCATAGCCTTTTGTCAGGACTAAACCCCATCTTGCCATTGATCGCAAGTCAATCAATCACAAGTCAACAAATAAATTGAAAGTTTCAATTCCCTATCTATTATGTATATACATGTACATGTAGTTTTGATTGATATCAATCCTAAATAAGTTGTGATTAAACAACTGTTTATAAGGCAGGATCCTGGTGTCTCATGCATATTCTTAATAGAACAGGCACACAATTCTCTTTACAAGATATGTACCGGTAAACAATAAGGTATAAACAGCTTTGTTTGTTTTTTGTTCATTTGATTTAAAAAAAAAATCATTTTAGAGTAAATTGTAATTGTATATGTTTGTTCTTCTCCTCTGAAGCTGATCACAAGACATCCTGGGCTTAAATTTTCTACACCCTAACCCAATGTATTTCTTTACACCATCATTCTCATTAATACTGTGTTAGAAGACACAAACCTTGAAGAAAGGCTAGAATGTTGTGAACACAGCTTGAGAGAGAGAAGTCCCTCGATGAAAGACGCAATTAGGAGAGTTTACTTACTGGGTGTTCAAATCCCCCTACAGGGTAAGTTTGCTGGGACAGATGGATGAATATACGCATAAACTTGAACCAGGCATAAAGCGGAGAAGACCATGGATCGAGCTAAACACTTTTACTTTGTAAAATCTTAATCAAGATTAATCCTTTTATATAGGAAGGTTATTGTCCTTGCCATTTCAAGAATTTCTCACCAGCTACGTACATGTGTGAATACTGTAGATCCGACTGTAAGAATACCATGACTGTTTGTGACCCTTCTTGTAATATACCATATGCCATAAATATTATAATATGTTTATGACGAACATTTGATATCCCTGCAAGGACAAGGACCCTGCCAGCAATAAGCATGGTATGATAAGTCCTTGTGGGTAATTGATCGGTCTCAATTTATTTTTTTTCTTCACACATACATGTTCATAATAATAATAAAATACTACTTTATTCTTTTATAGCGCTTTTCATATCTGTTGAAATTTTGATGTGCTTTACAACATACATATAATTATCTCATGAAATATGATGTACTGGTATTATGTAACAAATTACAAGAGACAGGAAGGCTATTATCTACACCTCCTGTTATCTATGAACAGAGTAACCATCATTAACACATACAAATGTAGTTACTGGTACAAAAGCTTATCTGCTTCTTAAATACATCTACTTGCAAGCCTACAATTTTTTCTTACAACTTATAAAGAAAAGATAAATTCAGGTTTTTGAATGTTTCAAAAACAATTGGTGTAGAGCCCTGGGTTATATTTTCATTTTATTGTAGTGATTATTAGCTGCTCTAGTTTTCATTACACATATAAAAACAGGTCATAGTTGAAGTATTCATAAGCACTTCATAAACAGTTGGCCGTTTAGGCTCTTGTCTCAAGTGTAGGGACAAAGTAAGCAGGCTTGCTAAGAAATTAACAGACTTCCAAATACAGAGTGTCCGAGGACAATATTGTTATCAGGACTACAGAAATACATGTATATAAATGTACTTACACATGTAATCTAGGTAACCTACCAAATGAGCCCCTTTTATTCTTCTAGATAATCATTTATTGACTGTTAAAAGTTTGAGAAAAACACATATTTTGAGGAATACCGATACACTTATCTTATCAAACCCATCTTGCTGAAGTACTTTTGGCTCACTAAGTCGAGCCAACATTTGAATACAAAGGAAACTTTTCACAAAACAACCCATAAACAGCTTTGTCAATCAAAGCAGAAAGGCATGGTACGTAAGCTCCTGACATTTTCAGATTCTAAGTTATTCATCTAGATTTGTAGAAGAACATCTCCTTCAAATCACCATACAAGTGAATTCCTTTATCAATCCTCCTCCTACAGTTTTATCCCCAGATTTTGAAGTGCAGAAAGTTGGGATCGAAGTTCGAGTACAAACAACGCTGCGCAATGTAGTTTTGATATCTTAACTTAGCAGGGATTGAGACTGCACCCTATCACCAGCCAGTGGGTGGATCTCCCAAAGCTCTCGATCAAACTAAATCCTTTTTTTCTTCATTAGTTGGGAGTCCTGAGGTCAGGAAGAATGCTAGAAATCCTCTAGGATTCAAGCCCAAAAGGGTGTGCACTTGTCAGGTGGGGGAAGAAGATATGAAATGCAATTAAACCAATCCCAAGAGCAAAATCCAGGCAATACATTATCAGGTCCCTCTGAAGGCCTTCACTAGTACACATTTCACAACTGAAAGAAGTTGAACATCACAAAGCACTTTTGTGCATCTATATTCAGTCAACAAAACGATATGCATTACATGTAGATCTATGTACATGTATACTCCAAAGTAAATGTAAATGATAAGGAAATGAAAATTGAAATGTTTTCAATTGAAATAAATTATTCATCTAAGTTCTAACCTGCTCAGTGATGCTATTACATGTACATGAAAATAATAACAATAATGCAAACAACAACAAAAGCTAGAGAATATTCTAACAGATAAATATAAAAGATATATAACAATTTTATATGATTCATGTCTGCTATGTATTTGATAGCTAAATTGTTATTTTTTGTTTCTTTGTTTTCCACAAGCCTATGGCACAAGCTTGATTGGGATATCCACTACTAATGATTTTACAATTACATGTAAGACAATTTCTTGAAAAGGGCCAGATTTTGCTTTCCTTGTAGACCACTTATATTGATTGACCCACAACATACATGGGGCCTAAACACCTACAAATAATATACTGGTATTAAAATACCAAGAACACCACAAAGAAAAATGCTGTTACTCACCACCTGTAAGATGACCAGGCAAACTCATGATTGTAAATCCAAAAAGGGTAAAAATCCTTGGTAGAAATTCAGATAAAAGCTGAAAAATTATGAAAGAAAGCAGACTCCCATAGGATAGAACCTGCAAACAAGTGCCATGCTCTAGCTAATAAGACTGAATGAGGGACTAGCTGAATGACCTAACCCTCGCTAACTCACTAAATGGTCCCTTCCTCACACATGACTGGCTGGCCGTACACTCTCTTTATACATTACAACTAGTCTACAATATGCAGACCCAGTCCAACCAGGGCTCAATTAGGCTTCATCCTACCTTTCTTGGCCTGGGGGAAACTACAGGCCTAGTCATATTTATAACATGTACATATATATTTGAGTATTATATTTTTTTTGTATTCCTCTACAATTTTCAATGTATAGGTACAGGAACTTGTATATTGTACATGTATATGTCCATGGAGATCCTAGCCTTTAAACAAGGCCACTTGTCTGTTAGACGCAGAGCGACTAAAACGAGACTAATCGCGAAAACCCGGGTGAACGAGAGAGCGAGAACCGCTGCCAAGTAGCCTTTAGTAATGTGATTTCGATTTCTTATGTTAACCTTTGTTTCCGACTGGAATTTGCTACCGAAATGGTAGCGTCCAATCAGCGAACGTATCCTCACATCGGACATCAGCATATAGTATTCATCACACACACACACAGAGACACATATGCACAGTAAACTCTACGTAATACGAACATATGGTCTAAGACCTCTGACCTCTACATCGAACGAAAGCGAATTGGACTGGATCGCCGTTCTGTTGGTCAAAATGTATCTATGAATAATTCATGCGGAGCAGTGAAGCTCACTTTCCAAAAGGCCTCGTGACATTCGTCACTCGGTCCCGCGTTCACCCGGGGTATCTAGACTCATCTCAGCCGCTTAGCCAGAGTCACGAGGCCTTGTCAAAAGGCTATGGAGATCCCAGCTCTCTATGTCAATATACCAGTAGGGAAGTGAACAGTTATCACTACAATTACAGTTATCGTTAGCATTTCATAGAAAAGATGGTCCTGGTGCTGTACGGATTATTGTGGTTATTGACATTATTTGGAAACATTTTTGACCAATGTACCTACAAAATAAAAGTTGGCATTATAAACTGTTAAAACAGCTGTGTTTTTACTTCATTGATAAAAATGTTAAAACATGTAGAATTGTAGATGTTAGTTCATATTATTTATTATGAAGGCTACCTACATGTAAATGTTAATGTTGTTGTATGTAAACGCAACTCACAATTCAAAAACCTGCTACAATGTACATGTATGCTTGCATAATTGAAATTCCTATCACAACACTTCTCAATATCTTGCTCAAAAATATTGTAAAGGCCCCTGTGAAGAGAGCACAAATACTGCTTTGATCTCTGAGTGACCTCCAAGGACTAAGATCAGGTCTGATATACAAGACTATTCAAGGTTTGCCCTGATTGGTTGAAGCTTTCAATTTACACAGGAACTCAGCAACCAAGGTGTGAGAGAATTGGAGCAGTCCTGGCAAACAGGTTCCTCTGTGTTCATACATATACTTTAGTCCTTCTTTAATACTATGATTTCTCTTGCAATGTACACCTTTTTAGGTTCAATTAACATTATTTTCTTTAACCTCTTGATCTAATGTAAACCTGCAACATACAATTTGTTGTAGATCACATGTACACAGATTAAATAGATACGTATGGCTAGTTCAACTCTTTCATGATGACCTGTGAGAACCAAATACAATTTGCTCTCTTTCTTTCAGTATCTTAATGTAATTTGGGCGTTTATGAAATTTCTTTTCTTAGTTCCACTTTCTAAAGAGAAACATTACACAAAAATTAAAACATGATTCATGCAGTTTTTTTTTTATTTCCAAAGGTAACTAAAACATAACTATAAACATGATTTATATATGATTGAGAGAGGGTACGTTTAAGTTTGATCAGTACACACATCATAAAGGACCAAGGTCAAGACCCAACAAACACAATTTAGACCCCTTGATTCAACATTGTGTATTTGTAGAATACCTTTCCTCATTTGTCCCCATGTATAGCCAAATGAAAGCAGAACAGAGTTGTATTATCTTGAGTGTATAGACAGACAAAGATGTGCAAACATTACCCTCATAAACATCCCAAGGAAACTACTTTGTAGTATGCTTGTTAAAGGAATACATCACTAATTGTACTTTCCTGCTTCAGCAGAAATGTATGCAACACATAAAGCTTATGCCTGACCAGAATACAACGTACACACTATAATTAATGTATATGCACACAACAGCTAAACCCAGTAGCTTATTTCCTTTGATTGTTCATTTTTAGTCAGTGTATGCCTATTTTGTCCCATTTTGAAATATCTTATAAAATCAGAATATTGTTTTTACAGGTTATCAAACTGAGCAGACTGATACCTACATGTACATGTATAACAGCCTCCAAACATCCAGAATACTTGTAGCTAGCAATAAAAGACAGAAGTCCTTTAAAATACATGTCCACATAGATAGGACTACATACATGTATTGTAGTAATAAAATACACCATTCCTTTAAAGTAGATGGGACTACATTGTAGCGATAAGCTCCTGTCATCAAGCCCATTACATTGTGTTGAATGATGGACATGTATTCTATGAATGATGGGAGGGTTTACTTCTCAAACATGACCTAGATAGGTTGTGAAGCAGGACCACCTGTGCATACACCACACACAAGCTCAACTTTCTTCCCCTCTTCACATCCATCCATCCATCCTTGTACATCATATCCACACAATCAATACTTTCAAATGATTCCTACACTACATGATACTACACACCATAATATGCCTCTATGGCACCATCAAGGATCACCTGACACCTGTACAAGTACAGTTACTGTCCATATTTAATAAATATATATATATATATATATATATATACAAAATGAAGAAAAGAGAAAAAAAGAGGAAAAAAAAACAGTATTATCAAATCAGAACCAGAATATGATTTGTAATTTGTATGTAATGATTTGAATACCTATTAAAAGTTGATATCTTCTACTTACTCTCGGATGACTGAGTAGGTAATGAATCAACCAAAATAAAAGAAACATGAAGATATACATGTATCACACTTATCCACATAAGATCCATCACACACATCTACTGGTATGTACCGGTATTCAGTTTCTGAGTCCTTCAAATACTGTTTCGATTTGCAATGAAGATATCCCATTCTCAAAACTCTAGTCAAGTCATACGGAAGCTATAATGAAGAATGATGTGAGTCTACATCAAATCTACTGACAATCTTCAGATAACCAGATATCCAAATATGGAATGGAAATGGTATGATATTTCAGGCAGCTCAGATATCATGTTCCTTGCAAGATCTTTATAGTTGGTAATGAAGACCATAATGTTAGGATCACACTCGCTCGTCTGCCGGCACCGGAAATGTTACAATAGAACAATGATCGCTCCTAGCTACACTCTCCATCAATGAAAATAGGGCAAAGTGAGGGAAAGAAAGAGAGAGAGGAATATAGAAGCAAAGCAGAGACAGACAGACTGACTGCGTGAGCCATGAGATGGGAGCATTAATATTCAATAATCAGTCTTGAGTATCTATTAATACATTCACATGAAAGCTTAGTGTGCCAAACTCTGTAAATTGATGACCATCACAGAAGTGCTTGTTGGTTTTTAAGAAACCTCAAAACCACTATTGTTCGATTCCTTCGGGGCAACATATAAAATGGTTAAAATATGAAGACTCTTCCCCTAGAAAAGGAGAGTCATTGACAACTTGAAAGTGTGTTGTTGCCATGAAACCTAGACAAAGTTGCAGTCTGCGATGTCAGTACAATGGTAAAAATGTTGTGTGGTGTTGAAATTTAATTTTATGGTTTACTTTGTCATATCAACAAATATGGGATATGTAATTAATCATCTCATTTATTTCTAGACTAAAGATCATACAAGAAATAATGGGAAAAAACGTTCCAATTTTTAAGGTTAGGTTGTTACATGTACACTAGATTTACAAATCTTATTATAATTCAATTGATATATATCATAGACATACAAGAGTCACACGTTCAGCTAACAGTCTCAGATATGCTATATTTCAGGAGGATTTCATTTTCACAAATTCTACAAATTGTTATGTTGCAAAATTAACAACATGCCAAAGAGAGCGGACAAGATAATGTATGCAACATACAAAAGGTACCTTGGGTTATTGTGAAAACAACAACTCAACAATTATTTGTGTCTCTGTCAAGTTGTCAACCGCCAAAATGTTTTCATGAAAAACTTGACTTATACAGTATGTGTTCTGTGTTGTAGAAAAAACTATAATAATCTACGCGTCACGAAATCACTAAAACCATTTGCTCACTTCCAATAGCAATCTATGCAAGATAAACAAAGGAAATATTTATGGAATATATCTTGGTTTGACTGCCCTCAGGGCTAGTAGAGAAGGTACTTCATTGAGACTGTCACTACTACTATCTAATTGAGGAAACGAGGAGAGACACAGCCAATGCAATGAAATGGAATAGTGGCGCCAGCAGAGGCATCAACACTAAGTCGAATTGAAAGCCAGTTGTTTGGAGGGAGCACCAAGCTCGATCTCTATTCACCAGACCTAGTCAACCACTATGAATGGAGTTATACTACTGGTCTACTATTCACAATAAACATTTATGACCCTTTTTAACAGTGTGCAATGGTACAAATATCAAGGAAACTTATCACAAAGGGTTTGCTAATGATTGATATCATTAACAAATTTGTTTGCTGTTTACCTTTCGGATGTGATATTTGTGAAAAATTCAAACTATTTAATGTTTTTCAATACTAAACTCAGATCTCCTAATCTACATGTACATGTAACTACCGTACATGTACCTTACATCTATAGGCTTTAATCTCCTACATGTACATTTGTAAAAACTGCATGAGCATGATTTTTGGGCAGTAAAGCAACAACTTAGAGTACAGGTAAGTAACTGAAACTGATTTGGTTGAACCATCTGGAAAATGAAAAGCAGTCCAGAACAAAAGTTTTTAAACATTAAATTCAATAAAGAAAGAGATATCTGACTGGAAATACAAAATTATATGCCAATATGGCTCAATATGATAAAGAAATAAAGTACTAAACAAAGTAGGCTAGCAGCTCAAAATGTTCACAAGAAACACACCTAACAAAACAAATTATGTTCCTGTGACCCATTCGTCTCTGCAAATTTCACTTGCACATCCACACATCACACAAACAAGTAGTCATGTTTTGACCTTTGCACAAGCAGGATATAGCATCATTCAACAGATGACAGGTCTTAAAACAAACGCACCAATAAGAGAGAAGAGAGAGAGAGAAGAGAGTTGAATCTAGACATCTACCAAGATTTAAAGGTGAAGTCCACTCTGGTATTAAGTTTGTTTAAATAAAAGCAGAAAATGAGAAGAACAGATCAGTGAAAGTTTGAGCAAAAAATCCAATTAAAATCAAGTAAGCTACATGTATGAAATTTTATAGAACTTGGGAACACTATGACGTATCTTGCGTGCTCCTCTTTAATTTTGCCCTGTTAAAAAAAAAAAAAAAATCATACACTTTCCTTTTCTTTGTTATTGATGATGGAATAGATATTTTTTTATACAGGTATTGTATTAAGTCATATTTGCAATACTTATATTTAGGGTGGGTGATTTTTGCAGCGGCTTACTTTAGGCTATCACTTTGTTCAACAATTGCTTGTTTTCAATAAGCCCATGCCTATATCTACACATATTCAACCACTTTCAACTAAAGAAATATAAACATGTGACCATCTTTGTGGGGTGTGTTGGTAAAAAAAAATTGCTGATGATTTTGTTTTCCTCTATATTTTTTCTTTCTTCATAAATAACAACACCAAAAATCACACACAATTGCTAAAACTTGGCACCAGTGTAAAAATAAACAGAAATCTCATTTCGTGAAACCTCAACTGTTAAAAAACAGCTGCTATGAAAGATGATTGAAACACCATCCTTATAGAAAAGAAGGATAACAGGAGAGGTTAGTTCATAGGTCAATCTCCAAGTACAATGGGCAATGCCGTTATTAATGCTTTTTACTCTCTCTAGTGTTTTCACGGTATTCCTACATGTACTATATATGTAGAATAAAAACTAAAATGTCAACATCACAAAGGGAGGGGAGAATAGAAAAGTATGATCTAAAATTACATACTGTACACATATTCATTTCAGTTATAAACATTCAAAAATATAACTAAATGGGACTACAGACACAGTATACTTAAAATTAATGAAAACATTTAAACTTTAAGATGCTTGCAGCAAACCTTCCCTTTCTCCATAAATTGTTATGACCATACAATAACACAGAGTCCACATGTATGTGCACATTAAAGCAGTGTATGTAAAGAAGTCATTGCTGATAAAACAATCAGAAGAATAACCTCTAACCTCTACTAGGAGGCGACTGATTGATCCCTCCTTCCTGCGTTATATCATTCCCCTACCCCTCCCTCCCCCTCCCTCCCTCCCTTTAGCTTCCTGTTGTCTCACTAGAGCCTCTTTTCATCACTCATCTCATACTCTGACTGGCACCTGTTACCTAGCTCCCGAACCCCCTCTTTCAGTCTTTCAAAACTTGCTGTGATAAAATCCCTCTTTCAGATTTTCAAAACTTGCTGTGATAAAGTCCCTCTTTCAGACTTTCAAAACTTGCCGTGATAAAGTAAGAAAGTTGGACTTGTCTGAAGTTCTGAACACTGTATCATGGGACATTGTGTAACAAATAACAGGTTCAAGTATTGTAAGTTTGTTACATGTACTAACAAAAACTTGATAAAGAATGAGGATAATGAACACTGTACAGAACAAAAAACATGCTAAAAGGGCAGAGGTGGGGGTTGACATGACACTTTTCAAATGCGTGTCAGACAGGCGAGTCCATTAATCATTTTTTTCTCAGCGTTTGTGCAGAAATGCTATACCAAACAAATAAAGCCAAGTAAAATTGATTCCTAGTTTCTCATCTGGATTTTATGAAATGAGGAGGGTTCCATTTTCTTTGAGATTATATTATTTCTCTACATATTACAAATGCCATTTATATATAACACAAATCAAAGTGAAATTGCAATACATTGATGATTTTTGTTAATTCCCATTGTCTAGACGTCCTCATATTAAAGGGATCGTTTAACAATGTTAAATCTGTAGTGCTGTCATCGAGAAAAAAAATCTTTGTCGACATGTCGTCCTGAATTTTAGCCGACAACGACACATTGTCGACAGATGGTTGGAAGAATGCAATCCTTCCAACTCCGGCGTGCATGCCAACAATTGTTCGTGAATGATTTTTATTTGCTGCAGCCGTAAGTAAGATGACCGATTTCGAGTTTGTGTTCACTTTGAAATACAAATTACACAAAACCAAAGTGTTTTGTTATAAAAAACAGTGTTGTTTGTAAAATGATTCAAAGTGCGTGTAAAGCCTATAAATGGGTTGATTCTTGTCGACAATATACTATCCCTGTCGACATGTCGCCTTCCCGTAAAAATGCACTTTTATCGACAAGGTTGTCGACAGAAGGCTTGTCGATGACAGCACTATAAATCTGAGATACACGGCCATATCAGTATCTGTGATATGGTGTAAAATTTAAGCCCTAAAAAATTGCGCTTCAAAATGATCAAAAAGTGCCTCAAAAAAGTAAAAATCTTTGAGTGACCGGTTTTACCAAACCATAATCGTTTTCCCTAATAGACTGTAGTGTTATGAAAACCCTTGGGCAAACGGTCTTTCAAAATTTGTAACTCCAATCATAAATATCTTGATAATCCGACAGGTGATCGTTTTGTAAAAGTCATGGGATTCCTGACTGACCTAATGGACTATAATTATCATTGCAGCATGAGCAAAATCCAGAATTTTGTTTCAGAATCTGAGACAAAGTTACCGGATCCCTTTAATCACAAAATAATAATGAAAATAAAATTGAGGCATGCCAAAAATAGGAAGGAGGATCGGACGAGAAACAAGAAATATTTTTCTTTTTTACCTACAAGATTTCAGGTACATTTGTAAGTATTAGTACAATAAATCTAACAAGAATGCAGACTTATTACCATCACCAGCATCATCGTAGATGCAAAAAAGTTAGGCTACATGTATGTTAACTTATTCTTTTTGAAACTTATTCCTTGATCTGCCTCTTTTTGATTTTCAAATTAAAAGAGAAACCCCTCAGAATGTGCATGTCTGAGGGGGAAAAAATTACACTTAAAACAAATCTTGAATTCCTCTTCTCACACGTATACACACAAAAAAGGGGAACTGAAATGTGTTTTATTTGGCCTTTTATAAGTATCTGCATTTTACAGAGCAAAATTTTGAATCAAGACTTTAAAATAAAATTTTAAAAAGTTTAAATTTCGGACAGTCTGTAAGTACAGAGTACAGACCCATGAAAATGACAATTAATGTGTAGGTATTTCTCTAGATATATTCAATTTTCAAGCATTACCTTGATACAACTCTTATCTCCTTAACGTTTGTTGAATTAACGCTAAAACCTTGAGTCATAAAATATCTTGTTTTCATTGTTTTCTTAACTATAAATAAATAAATTTAAATGGTCTTCTTCGATTTTCGAGTTATGGTATCCTCTTACTTGCAAATTAGGATTCACTCGTTGCAAAAGCAACCTCCAGTTTCTTCAATTTTACACATTCTAAGATGTCATCAGTAACACATGTTTTCATGCAAATTAAGGATGCAACGAGTACTCACACTGTCGACAACTACTTGAGTACGATTTCTCGTACTCAAAAATGCCATTTTTTTTGCGCGTCACCAGCACCTGGCACTATCCAGGTCGACGCTGGTGGTATCGTGGGTAAAAAAAATTCCCAGCTACCAAGTGTCAAGCATTTGGAGGGTCTGAAAATGCTCTAAAGGGTCAAATTTTGGATAGATCTAGGTTTCTGAACAAGCGCAAACTTTTGTTTGTTTTGATTTTCATGTGTCACTATTTCATAAAACAAATATCGCACTTGACCCTGTTGTGCGTAATGTAAATGCAGTCAACACTCGATATCTTCAGATGGTGCGCATTGTGAACTTGGCGCAAGCAGCTCGTACACAGAAACGGAACCAACCTAGATCTAAAGTACGTCTAAAGGTAAAGTCACACTGCATTACGATTACCACTTACGCATGCTGGGTCATGCATTATCCATCCTAGTCCTAGCTACTCTATTTCAAAAGCATTTATACCTTCCCTATTCTTTTTTTCTTTTGTTACTTATAGAGTCACACTGACTGTTGGTTCAGCAATGAAATGACACAGTTATGCTGACCATCTCAAAAGTGTCGGTGCATGCTCATGCTCGGTTCATCGGCGCCGGAGCCGCTGCGAGGCCAAGACAGTCGGCTAGACCTCGGCACTAATTGTGAGACTTCAGCTGTTCATCAACAAACAAACCCTTCAAAACATCGCGGTCTAAGACATGTTTCTTTCACATTTTATCTAGTATCATATAAAACATTGTAATAAATATATTTCAAACTACGGTATTCTAAAATCTAAAGTTCCATACATACCGAAGAAGTCTACTTTTAAGGCCAAAAGTATAAAAATAAATTCTAGTCGTCGCGTCGCCATTTTCGCATCACTGTCGAGAACTACATCTGTTGCCAAATAAGAAGGTCCATTCCTGCTAGTGATCATAATTTACATCAGATATATTATCACAAAACTCCTTATTTGATTTAGAAAAGAAATATAAATAATTTTGATAATAATATAAATATTTTTTAAAGGAAATATTTTGAATTGTCATGCTTTTATTTATTGAATGTTTATTAAATTTAAAACAAAAACTTTGCATTTATCTGAAATGGTGGCACCCTGGCGTCAATAAGGGCTGTTATGTCTGCGGACATAAACATTCACCTCCCTCTGGAAAAATCTGTTCTCCTTGATTGTACAAATCTTTATTTTTACTTTTTATTGCAAGTAGAAATCTTGGTATTTGTTCTAGAGTGGAAATGTTACCGGGATGATTTTACAAAAGGTTGTATTTTTTTTAATGTGTTGCTCTTTATTACTCTTTTGATGTGAAAACCCCCAATTTGTTAGGCCAAACCAGATGGGCCAAATAGTAATCTCAAGAGGGCGACATACTCAAAGTCATGAAATAAACATTGCTTATGACTGAGGCCTGTTTATGATTTTTCATCCGGTGGTCAGTCTCTATACCTTTCAACCCCCTCTTCCTCCTCCTCCTCTCTCTCTCTCTCTCTCTCTCTCTATCCCCTTTTCTCTTCTCTCCTCTATCTCTTTCCTAAATATCTCTCTCCTCTCACTTTCTTTCACTTTCTTTTGTTCTTTTTCTCCCATCTCTTGGTTGGATTCCAACCGAGAGATGGGAGAAAAAGAAAATAGCACTAATCTTTGGCAAGACATTATTCTCAATTTTCCACTCTTCACCCAGGTGTAGTGAATGGGAAACCATTAGGAATGTATTCCTTGAGTGCTATGATCGCCTTGAAGGCAGCTTTCATAAAAACAGAGTAATAGTACTTTGTAGGCACTTTGAGTATCCCCTGGATGTGTGTAATATAAATGTAGCTATCATTGATAGCAATATTCTTATTATCATTAATTCTTTTATATTACTATCATTAGTATTCTTATTGTTCAGTTATCACCACTATCATCATCATCATCATCATCAGTAGAAATAGTAGTAGTTGGAGTAAAAGCAGAAGCTGAAGTAGAAGTAGGATTAGTATCATCATCATCCCCATCATCATCACAGTCAAATCAATACTTCAGAAAGCGAGATGAGCATTTCCCAATCCGAACGTGTTACATAAAATTTGCAAAGTTTAAGCCATCTTTAAAACTGAAAAGGTTAGATGGTGTTCAATATACTACATCCTCAGAGGTGCAGCTATAAGATCATTTTAAGGGCACAAGAAGTTGCCAAACACCAGATGGGCAAATGCTTATATGCCTTTACATTGAATAACACTGTGATTCAGGATCTAGGAGACCATAATATACAATATCTTATATTCAGGAAATGATACACTTTTGTGAGGAAACCTTGATGACAGAATGAAAAGGTTACACTGATATTAATCTTGTTGCAAAGTACTTTATTGGTATATTGCCATCATAAATACATTCTACATGAAGGAAAAAAGTCATTTCTAAATCATTACACTTTGGTTGCCTTGCTCACAAACTGAGCACAAAGCTATATACATATCTTAAATCATTATGTACACAGCAAATTTGGTTCTTATCAGAGTTTAACAAAATGAGTCTCTTGAAATTAGTTCCATGACAAAACTATGATCCGTGGTAAAGCAATTACTTATGATGGTTGGTTGAAGGGTGTAAAAAGATGAAATAAGAAGGGAGTTCCCATGAGATTAAGAGAAGAAAGAAGGATTAATGATCTACAGCTAAAAGCACAAAGAAATAAACATAGGGTAAAAAGATGGAAGTGAAAGTGGAAGAGAGGGAGAGAGGCTTCGAATTTGCTATGCAAAAGATTATAGAACAGAGAAGGACAGAAAGAGAAATGGGGGGGGGAATATTTGTAGATAACATATTACCGTAAGTAGGGGATGGGGCTAACAGTTTAGTCAGTGCAGCAATAGAAATGAGGATAAATATATAAAATATGTCCTTTTAAACAAGAACGGGAGAAATAAAAGCCTTCACAGCATAAAAGAAATGCAGCACTTTACTTTTTAGAAAGTACAATTATTTACTTTCCAGACTAAGTACTTTTTTACTGCAGGATGAAGGCCTCAGAACTAAGTTCAATAGCATCTAAATTGTTGAAATAAAAGCTTGTTCACACCAGATGCCATATGGCATTATAATAAAATACTAAAACATTGCCAAGAAGGACCATTTTAAATGAATATAAATAGTAAGAGGCAGTGTGGATGCAACACAAGCCCCTATGATTTTAAATTAGTTTATCATAATATCCGAGTGTGCTTTAAAGATAAAGACCAGTTATGGTCATTGTGAAAGAAAAGCTGTGGAATCGATCAGAAAAGGTTGATCATGTATTTGTGTGTACTGCAAGGTTCTGAAATCATCAAAATGATACAAAAATTATCGGGTCCAAATAGATATAATATTTTACCAAATATATCAATTAGTAGGCGGTTTCTCGGCAAAATTTGTATTATTACGTATTAGTCAAAACACATTCTTTCACATTATTGGTAATAAGAGCTTCCATTTCATTTTTTGAGAGGGGGGCGTTTCCAAAACTGGTCTTTACCTTTAAAGCTGTATGAGCTCGCCCTCCCTCCCCAAAAAAGGCTTTTACCGTAATCAAATATTCATCAATGAGTGCATGACATTCATAGCACTATCAAATGCAGCACTTTACATAATGGAAACCTAATAAATAATTCATTTACTTTGAGATAAATATTTAATTACATGAAATTGATATAATAAAAGCTGCACAAATCACACAAGAGGACTTCAACACATTGAAATTACTAACAGGAAATCATAGAATGGTTATGAAAGGAGTGAATGATGAAAATTATGATACTAAATATTCCATTTTTGTTTCACTACTGAATTTTGTTGTTAACAATGCAAAGGTTGATTTATATTCTGATAATTAAGACTAAAATTCAGACATTTCAGACCATGATCACATCTAAACTAAATATCACCATTGCAATCATGTAGGTACAGATCACATGTTTTACAATCAATCTCCCTGATATCTAAACTAAAAATATATCATATATACGGGATAATAGTAATTCATTATACTATCGCCAACTACAAAGTAAAACAATTTTGTTAAAATATACATCAACAAAATACCACTGCAACCATTTAGAGAATTTACAGTTAATGTTTGAGACATAAATAATATAAAAATATACAGTTATGTATATGAAAAGCTTTCCTTCTTTATTATTCTACACTTGAAAGTCATAAAATATACAAGATTTAGTTTGAATATCTCTTTTTTCTCATTTATTGCCATGTTTAGAACCACAGAGATATCTCTGGATGATGTTCTTTGTCAGCCGCTATAGCCATGCATCATTTATTGGAATGTGGCTGTATTTGCAAACACAATATCCCTATGTAAGGCATGATTTTTACAGATAAACTACAAGATCGATACTCCTTTGCAACACATTGATATATCAACTATATTAACATCTACCGAGAGCCGAAAGGGTATTACCTCCAATGTTTTGACACAGAGTTAACATCCTCTTGACTCTCTGATGTTGTCTACTGGTTGTAAAATGTACAAGAGAGAGTCTAGCTATTATCTTGGGCTACCACATGTAACACTGTCAAACATATTTTGATTACTGTAATCATTGTTGATACAAGTGGTATGATATATTTACAGCTTGTGTTTCTTATTTTCTTTGATTTTGGGTGTAAAGTTAATTGATGCCTGCTTGCTTACATCATCACACAATAAATAAAATTTCAATCTTAGAATACTTAAATACAATTATGTGAAGCCAACTTAAATTTTGAGTTCCACCCAAGAGCACTACCGTTACATCGAAACATGCCACAAGACATGGGGCTAGTAGATGAGGAAGTAATGGATAACCCTTTCATTTTACTTGCTTAATTAAGGCAAGCAGACATTTTAACATGAAATTCTTTACTGATTCATCAATATTGGAAATAAAAGATGAGTGACATTTCTTTCCCAATTCTATTTGTAAACCAATATCAAACATCACTCAAAACCAGTGACCTATAAACTCTAGTCTCTATATCTAGATTTTATGTCTGCTCTGGGTTTTGTAGCACAAATGATTAAAATTAAACACTGTGTGTTCCAACATTTAGCAAACAAACCCAATCTATAATATCAGAGACTGAGTTCTGTATGAAATAACATAGAAAATGGAAATTGCAACATTTTGCAAAGATGATCAGTACTTTATACAACCTTCTGTTTTTCATTCTGGCTTCTTTTACAATTATCTTGTAACAATGGTGACAATTAATCAAACATGCTTTAAAAAGCCAATGCATAAAACATACACACTTGTCTACTACTTATTGTACCATGTACAAAGACAAGCAGAAAACAACAGATAAACATAAAGTGAAATAACCAGGACATCTGGTTAAATACAACAAGTATGGAAGAAGTCATTATCGTCAACAAATATAAACACTATTAAAAAGATATGAAATACACAATTTTTCATTAAAAGAGAAAATAACCTTACATGACAAACCATCTATTGACTAATGATATTTGAAGGTCATATGGACCATTATTCCCAATCATTCCTGTGTACTGTAATGTTCAATTAAAAAGCATTAACATAAACACAAACAATAAAGTCCATACAAAAATTTGACTTTAAAATGGTAAAGACATTTTTGTTTGAATTGTTTCACTAATTTTGTTTAATGTTAGGATTTCTTTGCTTTCTGAGTATGATTCACTATTATTGTGTTTAGATTAGTCTTTTCCAAGAGATGTATAGATCATTAAAAAGCAGAAAAGAGAGAAAATATATTCATTGAATCACTCTACCTGAACATAACAAAGCCTTAGAAATCCACTGAATGTTTCTATTCAGTGCCACAAACTGGCAATACTTTAAAATGTCATTATTTTGTTTACATAAAATTCAGATACCCTGTTTCTTAAACTTATTGCAAAATAAACTTACACAGATAGGAGAGAGGGACAGAGGGAGATATATATATATATATATATATATATAAAGAAAATTAACAGGAATTATTTTTTCATGTAAACACATCAGCATATCATAGGTAAACTAATCAAAATGTTTCTAATTTTTGTCCAGATCTGATATGGTGATACTCGTCATGAACAACATCAAAACAAAGCAGTAGAGGGAGCTGTTTAACATGGGCAACAAATTACGATTTATCTTAACAGTGTTCACGCATGTTGGAAAGAAGATGATGATCATTCATCATAGCAAACCACTCAACTTTTGTTTCATTGTTTTTCCGGTATTGCAGTTTAGATTTGGTTTTTATCTCTGTTTTACATCTGAAAGCAAATTGACAAAAGTAAATGACACAATTTCTTTGAAACTGCTCAGACTTAGAGCAGACAAGTGACACAATTGAGCAGCACATGTTAGCAGGCAGCATAAAGTTTTTGGCAGCTTTAATAAGGGTAAGCACATTATGAAATATATCAAATACTTTCATATAATTTTTTAAACATACAAAACAAACTTAAAATATCAATGGCATATCCACGTCACAAAAGAATGATACTAAAATTAATTAATTTCAACCGCACTTATCATAATCATTAGTCATGCATTTTGGGAATACAATTTTAGAAAACACTAATTCCTACCATGTTGTTCTACATAGTAAGCACAAAAGGCAAATTATTATCTTTGGTATGTCAACTACCTTTATAAGGCATTTCACACTAAGGTAGCAGATACTACAGCTTGGTAGAAATCAGTACACAATGCCAAACTGTGCAACTTGGGATTTAAACATTAACAATCAAACATATCTTGCTAAATTTGAGGATCTATTATTAAAATGCTTGCTTTCTCTTTATAAGCCTAGGTTTAAGATGCATGTTAAGTCTTCTCATAAAGGCTGGGATTTTCTCAATAAATAGCCGGACGGCTGGCAATAAAAACCTTTACTATGGCCAATGCAATAGAGTTGTATATATAAAATGGGTTCAAATACTTGGGAAGTAAATAGCTACTTTAGAATGAGAAAGTTGTATTTCCAGTGAGTTTACAATAAATTAAGTGGGCAAGAAAGTTTCATATACATGGCATTCATTGTAAAATTGAGTATAATAGTATGAAGTATTCATTGGTAGATTAGTGTTATTCAAATGACAAGGTGGAAATTGGGCCTCCTTGTAGTATAGCAGTCTAAGAAACCATACTGAGAAATAAATACAGAGTTTACATTGTTCCTGATTGATATGCACATCTACTTCAATAACAGACTAGTCATTTTGACAGACCAAGAACAGGACCAGTCTAGTCTACATGGTGGGCCAGAAACAAGACCAGTCTAGTCTATTTGGTGGGCAAGAACAAGACCAGACAAGTTGTTCTGAGGGGTCAGGTACAAGACTAGTCTAGTCTATATGGTTTGCCAGGAACATGACTAGTCTAGTCTATCTGATGGGCCGAGACCAGTCAAATCTATATGGTTGTCCAGGAACATGACCAGGCTAGTCTATCTGATGGGCTGAGGTCAGTCAAATCTATATGGTTGTCCAGGAACATGACTAGTCTAGTCTATCTGATGGGCCGAGACCAGTCAAATCTATATGGTTGTCCAGGAACATGACTAGGCTAGTCCTTTTGGTGGGCCAGGAGCTTCTCTGAGTACTTGAGGTTAAGAACCCTTAGATCCAGGACTACCTGTAGACACTTGTGGAACACCAGAGCATCAGGAGCATGTGTAGCATAGAGGAACTTCTCCAGGACACCAAAAAGGTGGGTCTGGAGGCTGCGTACCTCATCCACGCTCTGGATACCTTTACGATCTTCATGGAAGGAAAAAGATAAAACACAAACAAGGGGTTATGAGGAATTCCGGTTCGGTTTAAAATTCTTTCTGAATTGCATCACTTGAAAAGAGGGATTTATGAATGCATAAAGACCCAACAGGTTTGGTTGGGTAAAATATGCTCTAATATGAATGATATTTCAAAGTGTCTATCTAACAGAAAAAAATAATAAATGTGTATGTTTTGAGGACATCAGGAGGAATGCAATTCACACCCCAATTTAAGCTTCTGGTTTGAACCTGCAAGGAAACAGACCATACCAAGTCTAAGCTACGCAATTACAACATTATGAATAAGACAGGGAAGTCAGATGAGCTTTGTCAACATGTTAGCTAAAAACTTTCTGATAAGCAAAGGGTGAAAACAAGGACA
>BEXV01000645.1:132371-152245 GCA_003118195.1 Hemicentrotus pulcherrimus
CCCCACCCCCTCCGAAACCCCCTTCCTCTTCATCAGTGATAATACAATAGAATTACACAAAATCACAAGTCAACAATTTTTTAAAAATAAAGAAACATCTTTTATCCAGCCATTCTACCAAAGCAACTGACCTGATGCTACTAATATAGATGCTTGTAACAGTGCCCTCTCTGGCAGAGATAGGTTTAGCTGGTTGAGTTGTGAAGCTATCTTGGACAATGCAAGAACTAGATCTCCAACATCTGCATAGAAATAAAGCAGGATCAAAGTAACTCGATGAAAGATCAAACAAATAAAATAAGATTTCATGAATCACAGTCACGATGTCATATTACAGCTAGTTCCTAAAATACAAATAATATAGAACTACAGTTCAGGACTCAATCGTAGCAAGTAGCTTCGGTTGGTTACGTTGCAACCAACTGGTAATAGAAAAGTTTTCAGTGTTGTTTCTGTCAGTCATAATGAGAGACGTTGCAACCCTTATGACATACCAGGTGAAGTCACCAAGGTGGATACAACCATCCATACAGGGATACCTCTAACACCATGTTTCAATATAGAAGATTTAAATACCCACCTGATTTTTGGAGAAGACCTCTGTGAAACTTCTCTCCATTGGTGAACACAATGAAGTCACTCTCTGGGTCCAGGATTTGACTGAGTTGTAGGAGCAGCACTTCAAAACAGCCCGCCTTTAACAGGGTCAGCTAAAAAGAAAATATAACAAGATTGTTTGATAAAACAATGAAATAGAGGGAAAGCATTTTACATTTTAAAAAAAAGAAATATATGAACATTTACACACAAGCATATTTTACTTTCATCCTGGGTTATTATCTTTTATAATTGTATATAATGAGTTTACATTTTAAAAGGGCACAAACATAAAAGCATATGAGCTTAATATCACCACAATACTTCATCTTGGTCAGGCTTTTCAGCCTATTGTGATACAGTTTCAAAATCCAAGGATCATTTATTTATTTGCAGTTTGAAAGTCTTCATCCAGAGGATAATCTCTTTTAACTGAAAACATGATAAGAGCTCAAATTTCTTTTATTTTTTAATAGGCCAATGACAGTCCTTATTTTGTGAATGTTTCTCAAATCCCCTGACTTCTCTGTTTCCGTTGAAGAAAGGAAGCTAATTTTCCATGTTTTCCCTGATCTCTGTGAACCCTGCCACTTTACCTGGTCTTCATGCGGTATGTCTTCAAAGCCTTCTGTAGCTTTAGCAAAGCTCACAATACGACTGATGATAGGTGCAAACCGATCACAGAATGCATCCTCTTTGCCTCCTACCGATAACTCCAGGGGTAGTCCGCATAAACCATTGGAACCGTGCGTCTGGTAATGAAGGGAGGGAAATCAGTATCAAAATAGAAAATGCTTAACAATCAGTTGTGATTTATATAGCACATGATAGTTAATACTATAGTATACCTTGATTTTGTTATATATAGGTTTAATTACCCAGATCATTAAATTCATGCCCACATACATTTTGTGCACCATTTATAAAAGCATTTCTAGCATAAGATTTTAATGAAGGCATACTGGTACAAACATTTATTTGTACAAAGCAACAACTAGGGTAAATTTGAAAAATAATTGATTTTTTTTTTCTAATTATAATTATGTTTCATGGTTAACTTTTGGAAATGGAGAGAGTGGTAAAAAAGCAAATCTTAAATGGTGAACTTGACTTGAATACAGCCGAGAAAATTTCAACCTGTTTCAAAGAAGAAACCTTCCATGTTCAGGGAACAGGAAAAAATGATGGCGATACGTAATCATGATAACTTTGCAGCACACAAAAGGGAGAACCTGAAAACCAAGGATTTTCCCATGCATCCTAAACAGTGTGATAAAGATATATCCTCTGCTGAAAGCCAGATGGATGTTAACTTAATGTTAGAAGATGTGAGTTAACACTCTTTTAGCTGGCGCATGAGATGATACAGCTTTGCTTTAATATGGCGTCTTTTCATCTCTTACTTACCTCTTTGCCATCAGCTGCGTGTAGATGCTGTTCACTGCGTAGATGTTTCTTGATGGCCACTCTAAGGATCTCTTCTAGACTTGAGAACTGAGCATCAATCTCTGTACAGTAGGCCTTGCTCAAAGAATCTACCAGACCCATACCTTGTAAGACATGAAGCATATGAGGATTATGCCCTCCACCAAGCAGTCTAGGAGCTCTTAGTCTGTTCCTGTGAGTGGCCTCAGGGTGGTATGACAGTCTTGTGTTATCTGTGGAGCAGCCGTTTGGTATCCTTCCATTCTGATGTGGATTGACTACAGAGTTCTGTACCTTGGAATGGTTGTAGCCATTCTTCAGTTCTAAGTGCGGCTTGGCGTTGCTTAACCTGGCTTCAAAGCTGTGATGAACACCATTGTCATACAGTCCATTCATGGGTGGAGATTTAATACTCCCAAGATTCATATTCTGTAACTTCTCTGGCATCTGATGAAAGTGAGGGTTGGGATATGGATTGCCATGGTAGCCGTTGCTAAGATTTTGGTGGTTTCTTCTGACTTCTTCATCGTGATGTAAGCGTGCAATCTGTTTACGTCGAGGCAAGAGGTATTGCTTCTTGTCTGATGCCAGGTGATCTAAGTCATGATAAGTAGGAGATTGATCTTCCTTCTTGATAACTGATGAAATCCTTTCATTAATGTGAGGATGATGTGCTGGGTAACAATGGCATTCATTTTGAATGTCTCTTTCAACCTTGATGCTTCGATGGACACCACCCTGCATTCCATTGAGTCCATTGTTTGGGATGTAACCATTCATTTGACCACTACAGTACTGGGTCAGAAGCAAGTCCTGGATGCTTGTCTTTTTCTCATTAATATGAATGTCTTGCACACCCTTCCCAAAACTAGAACCATTCCTTCCATTGCACTCACCCCATCTACCATTGTGTTTCACTTCTGTAACATCCTTTATGCTTGTCTTAGATGATGACCAATCAGGTTTACACTGCACTCTGTCATTACTTTTACTGGGCTCCCTCCCAACATCTTTCATTTCCTCCAAGCTGCCCTGTACATCTCGTTCTACAACGTCTGATATTGCACACTGCTGAGACTCTGTGGTCGCTAGGGGCCCATCCTCGCTAGCAACCATTGCTTCTTGGCTTGGAGGTCGGCTTAGGTCAAGAGGTTTCTCATCCCTGACAGTGACATCATTGCTCTTGTTTGCTATCTCCTTCATCACCTGAGTCAGTTTCATCTTCTCTCGTTTGGACATCCTTCCAAAACGAACAGCTAGAATAAAACAAAATTCATGTAATTGAGTAAAGGGATATTGTACTGTACAACAGACAATAAAACCATCACATTTTATTTATAAGAGATGTTACTGGGTCTGTAAAACCTCACAGAAACTTCAATATCTACAAAATCAATACAGTATGGGAATATATTTGTAAAGTAATACTAATATAATCATTGCTCGTAAACAAAAGCTAGATAAATGGACATGTAGCAGAATTTTGCAGAAAATTAATCAGTTATATTATGCTTTTACAAAGTAAGATCTGACGTAAACAACTGGTACTAATTTCTACTATAAGAATAGTCAAGACATGCAATACTGTTACATACCGTTTTTGGACATGCCCATATGAATGCACTTCCTGAGTCTACATGATTGACATTGGTTCCTATTCTTCCTCTGTATCACACACTTTCCTCCATTTGGGCAGGGTCGGTAGGTTAGGTTGTGCTGTACTGTTCTGCGGAAGAAACCCTGTAAAGAAGAAGGATGGTGAGTGATTATTACCATTAAAGTATCATCTTCAATAGTATTAGTTTCTGTCACTTTTATCATTCTGTTGCCTCTCTCTCTCTCTCTCTCTCTGTACCACACACTTCTCTCCATTAGGGCAGGGTTTGTAGGTCAGATTGTACTGTTCAGTCTGACAAAAAAAGAAACATTGTAAAAGTTCATAATTGATACTTGATATAATTGATGAGCATTACGGTATTAAAGAAGTGTAGCATTCCAGTGTGGATATGTATTCTTGCTATTTTATTAAAACAGAAACAAGCACGCAGGGTAGATAAAGTTTAACATAATGGTTATTGTTCTTTTACATAGCATTTGAACTTTAAAAATTACAGCTAATGTTGATATTTGGTATTTGGTTAAAAACCAAGATTCCCTCTTTAATATCATCTTTTAAGCAATGAATTACTTTATATTTCAGAAATAATCAAATGTAATAAGCAGGAGTCCAGCACATCTAAAACTAATAACAGCTAAAAACATATTTTGACACGTTTATTTCTTTTTCAGGTGCATTAGGAGCCTATATTCTTGCACATTTCCATTGAACAAGGTCAAAATAATTTGATTTCAGCAAGGAATACTGATAACAGAATGGAGTATAATACCATTTTCACATCTATGAAAGATAATATCTGAAACCCAATAGTATTTTTGAAAAGGGAAGGAAATGATTGTTAAGACCTTGTACAGGTAGGACTGTTATTTTAAAGAATTCCTTTTACAAACCACAGGAAAAACGGAACAAAGAAATTCTAATCCCAGAGTTCATGTAAAATATGAGTGAGTATGAGCCGCATGGTTGAATATCAAAAGTAGGAAGCTCTTTGTAAAAATGACCTCCACTTTCTCAATTTCTCAGAGATGTATTTTGTGAGAAAAGTGACCTCCTGGAGTCAATAAAGAATGAATAGTGGTTGAAATAACAGAGTAATAGTAGAGATAATTACAAAACAACCTGCATGAGAGGACATGAATGAGGTACAAGATATTGTGTTGTTACTGTGGTCACTCACTGGTCAGCTTGTCCCCATATGACCTACTGACCACAGCTAGTCTTTGGGTCAAGGATGTTTTAATCAGGAAATTCAAATGAGATTGTAAGCTTTCAGTTTACATTCATTCATAGGACATGTTTAGCTTGCCTTTCTCACAATCAGCCCCCAATAGTCAGCCCTCTTGAATAAACTCATCACAGGTGATATACAATCAGGTGCATTTGTAATGTGAATAAAGGAGGACTTGCTAACTGCCATATGCATGATAAGGATATGAAAGTAAATTAAAAGACAAATAAAATCAAACATAATTTTGGATGAAATAAAAATCATGGGTCAAGGTTAATTCAATCCTCCATATAAATTAAAGGGAGTAGTAATATTGTTTCTACCACTTTCTTTCTTTTAGACATGGATGAAAGAGCTTCCATCCAAACTGACCAGCTGTGTGTTGGGTCAAGGCTGGAAAGAAAGAAGGGGCACAGTGGTCCTATCATCTGCATTGTGAGCTGCTGTAAGCTACACCACTCACTATAGGAAACAAACATGCAAACGGAGTGTAGAGTTTCAGATTTGCCATGAAGCTGCATGACATGACTGTTATTGTCTAATCCATTATATTTCACTAAAACAGGCAACAATTTGAATAAATCATTAAATCTTTGAACTTCTTAATAAAATTCTGAAGGCTTATAAACTCCTCTCTAGAGACTACTGTGAAATAAGAATATCTCTGATAGGCAAGAACTTGGTGTTTCAGATTTAATTTGTTTTTATTTGGCATGTTGGTGGTGAGTGTTGACAAACACTCAACTTATGAACCTGATCTCATGGTCTTTACAGGTACAGTTCAAATATAACTCAGGTGCTATACCGGTACATCTAATGTTTTAGTTACATACCGTACATTGCAGTTAATATTTAGTTTTAAAATCCTGAAGTATAGGGCTTATAAAAACATACAAATATGAATGAAAAAGTCGACATTTCAAAGTAAACAAAATGTACTACCGACAAAAGGGGTATTTACACTGCAAGCAATAACAGATGATTTTCTCACATTCCAGACTTTTGTTTGAAGTTGCTAGGCAACCACCCATAAACGCAACCAAAAACCAGAATTGAAATACCCATCACTTGAGTGTGATTTTTGTTTAATGCCGGTTGAAAACCTCACCAACTTTTGATGTGTTTAATGCTCACTCTAAAAACACCAGCGAATTATTCCTGATGATGATTATTTTCGATGGACAAAATAGGCATTAGATAAACTGGGAATTAGACTAAATGAAAAATAGACCAAATGGGTAGTAGACTTATTGGAGGTTAGACCAAATGGAAATGGGACCAAATGACCATTAGCCTAAATTATCATAAGACCAAATGATAAGTACCGTATTTGCCGGCGATAACGCCGCACCCTCGTATAGGCCGCACCCCTGATTTTGACCTTTAAAAAAAAAAAAAAAAAAAAAAATTTGGACGAAGTCGGGAGTCGAACTCTTGCCGGGCCAACACAGGTAGATTGGGAGCCGAAACCAGTGCCTTAGACCGCGCGGCTATCCTGCACCGATACCTCAGTCTGCAGTTTTTTTGTGATGTATACATTGAAATGGAATGAAAACGGCGATTTGCGTGCTGGATACTTCTTATTTTACTTTTGCAATGCATTGGCACAAACTTTTACCAAGATCTATCGGCAGATGTTGTTTTTGGAAGATCATTTGCGTCTTCATGTCAACAATGCGAGGCAAAATTGTCGGTAAGATGTGTGGAAATGTCCTGTTCCATAGTGGTATAGTTATTTTACCATTCGTAGTCCCATATGTGCAAATTTGTGCTGGTTTTGACTTGACTTTTTTAAATTTTTTACTCTGTCGCCGTATATACGCCGCACCCCGACTTTTAGATTTTTTCTCTCCCGAAAATACTACGGCGTTTACGCCGGCAAATACGGTAGACAACATGATTGTTCGGTCATGTGGAATTGTGGATAGTAGACGGTTGGGTGCAGACCATATGGGAACAGACCGATTAGGTATGAGCTAGATGGTTCTATATCAAACAGCAATCAACCTTCTTTTTGTTCAGATATTACATTTCTGACAGAATGTTGAAATGTTTTTAAACTGTCTGATTGTATAGACTAAGTATCATGCTTGTCTGGAAGTCAAGTGGACATATCTTCTAGGTTAGTATGCTATTCTTAGCTCAATCATTGGGTCAAGGTGAAGTAATGGTCAATCTACCTGGTCTGGCTGGCTTGACCACTGGCTAACCTCTCTTTATGTAGTAAACCGACTGCATGCAATCACATGTATGATCTAAATATGCTTTATGCAAGTTGTTGCGCAAGTACATTGAATATGTACTTTAAGTTTAAATAATAATAAAAACCTGAAATCATTACCGGTATTCATCAGACCTTACTGTTGTCTTTTAAATCTTTTAATTTTTCCACTGATAAGCCATATTCAATTTGTTGTGTAACAAGTTTCAGTAGGTGAATGGTCATTGGCCATCATTTAAGTGTACTTTAATCTATCCTCCATTGATTATTATTCCCTCCTATCATAATCAAAAGCCTAACAGTACAACTTTGGGCCAATGAACCTAAAGTCAGTTATGAATCAAAATGAACACATGATAAATTAAATCTAAAGCTTTTCATAACATGCTACTTTAAACACATTCGGGAGAAACTTCTGAGAACCATTTCCTTGTATTGTGCTCAATACTATTGAGCATGAAATGAAAATCGTATATCACAAACCCTAATGTAGCTGACTAGCTGTTGTGCAGAAAATTCATCTATTAATCTTAGATCATATATTCCTACAAGCTACATGACCGATTGGAAGTAAGTGACAGAAGATTCAAAGTGATGACTATTCCAGTGAATGTAATACAAGATTATTGCCCATTAAAGGAAAGGTCAAAGAGAAATATCATTTTATAATCTCTTTAACAGTGTAATGAGGGGTTTTGGTGATAAAAAATGACTTACATGTGGCTTACTGTTTCCAATGCCTGATAAGTTTCAAAGAATTAGAAATACTTGACTTGCTTTTCATTGGGAATCCAGCTCTTTTGCATGATTTACAGGGGCATCCATCCCTACAGGGAAATAAGATCTAGACCTGGTCTCCCTCATTCCAAACTTTCTTTCAGCATTTAGACGAATTTCTTCTTTCAAAATTGTCTAGCAGTGCCTCTCAAGAATATCAATGTATACTTTATAATAATTCCATATCAAGGCTAAGCTAGGCAATATAGAAGAACACCTGCCTATTGTACATTACCATCCAATCATGAATTTCATAAAGAGTGTAGATTTTATTTTGTTCACTTTTATCCTCCTACATAAAACTGAATTCTATCTACGTTCATATTATTTGCTGTTCACATGCAAAGTATGCTTCAGCAACAATTGCTCACGAATCTATTTTGTCAAAGATGAGGCGTCAGGGTTACAGTTGAATTTGTTTTAATGGGAGATGTTACATATACAAAATATCATTAAAAATATGTTTATTAAATCCTGAATTGAAGTTGTAAAAAAAAGGACTACTGGTACTCAAATGCTTCCTTTAAGTATATTGATTTAAGGTTTTCATAGAACAAATTCAGACTTAATTAGCAATTTATTGACCTTTTGGTTTCAGTAGATGATAATATAGTATTTAGCATGAATAACTTCCCACTTCCTTGAATGAAACATAAAAAAATTGATAATTGCATCTTGCAATCATAGTTCTCATTACCAATAAATGGTTTCCTGTCGGAAAAATGAATAAAACATCAAATATATTCTGCAATGGAATAAAACGTCAAGTTCGAAGCTCCTTTGCACTTTGATAGTCATAAGTATTATCCAAGTAGAATTAAGTTCTTTAATTAACCTATTTGTTCATGACAGTTTCTGCTAAACTTTCATGAAAAGAGCATGCAAAGTCTTAGAATACAAAACTTAACTAAAACTTAACTTAACTAAGTTAACAAGCATTGAATATGATTACGATACACTTCATAATCTAGGGGTAGTATTACCAATATACATTTATAATGATTTCAAACATATTCTGTCTTTACACACTCAAAACTTCAAACCACTATTCATTGACCGTTTCTTGTATCAATCTGTTGGTCACTTATCATTTACAATCACATCACACAAATTGGATTTCTGGTTTCTAATATATTCTATCTTTGCTAATTGCTACGCGGCATCTCAGAAAAAAAAAACACCACATAATAATCTGTCAAACATTGTAATTCTAAAAGACCATATCTGTTTTAAATATCAAACACTTTCACTGAATTGACTGAATATCAATCATCCTATTTGAGCTTTCAACAGATTAACCCTAAGTAGTTTGCTCGATCTCTCTCATCTCTCTTTCTCTCTAGGTATCTCTGCTCTACATTTATCTGAGACAATGGATGCACTCCTTTTACACATTGCCTTTACCCACAGCCCATCTATCAATCCGACTGCGGTTTATTGTAACACTGGCGACTCGACCGACCACCGCTGCAGCTAGATGAACTAGTTCACGTGAGCTCATTTCAAACATTCATAGAACCATTAACCTAAATGAGCAGGGGAGCATGATGACATCCCAGCTTGCTCAAATCTACACTCATTTGCATTCCAGAAACATGATTAGCTACACCCTAGTCTACACTAATTTGCATTCTGAGAACATTATTGTTGACACAAAAGTCTAGAAACAGAGAGGAACAGTTATAGATGGAAGTTACACCAGAGTATTTGCTCATGCATTCTGAGAATATTAATACTCAAACCAAAGTCTAGAAAGCAGAGATAATAAGAAAATAAGCTACACCGGTGTCTACACTCTTTTGCTATCTGAGAACGATGTTGTTAACACCAAAGTTTGAAGATGGATATAGTCACACCAGAGTCTACACTAATTTGCATTCTGAGAACACAACACCAAATCTAGAAGCTGGTGTTACCAGATGCCTTCTCAAGAGACAAGGCTACTGTACATCCAGGAAACAGTACTGTAATGGATATATTCCGAATCTGCACTTAACTTATCACTGAAACAGACAACAGAACAAAGAGAAATAGTAATACCACTGTCTGCATTGATCTGTATTTACACTAAAGTCTGGCAACAAAAATAAAAACATTTCACCAGAGTTTAGTTGTAAGCCAAAACATGTGCACACTTTGTTTTACTTCTAGATGTGTATATTACATTTTCTTAGAAGATTAATAATACATGTAGGATGAACAAATTTTTTAATGAACTTCAGAAGATTTTACTTTCAATTTTTAATGCTACAATCTACATGTATCAACAAAGGACTGCAGGTAAAATTTAAAAAGCTGCAAAATAGCTCTTTGTCATTGTACTGACAAAAAGCATGATGCATCACAATCACTTGACACCAAAAGTTAATGTGCCATGTACATGTAAATTATATAGGTTAAAAGTCCTATTTAGATAAAGAGATTGAATGAAAAAAAAGGCTATTAAAACCACAAATGCATCAGAAAATGTCAGACTACTCTAGATATGGTTTATGTATCAAAGAGAGATGACAAAAGCTAGGGCATGTTTCTTTAAAGAAAGCATGTTATAAACTGAATCGCATGACCACACTCATTTTACTCTCCCATAGAAACAGAGGTTGATCGCAAGGTATTACTAAGTGGATAATACAACCAATTTGAAAAATAGAGCAGGGACAAAACATTACGTGATTATTCAATTCCATCTCACAGAAAAAATGGAGCAAAAATTGTGGCTATTAAGCACTTTCAATTTAGTCCATTCAAGAATGGCACTCAAGCATTCAATGACTACCAACTCCAGTTTACTAGAGGAGTCAAGAGATGGGGGGAAAAGAAGAATGAATGAGAGAGGAAAAAAAAGATAACATGGCATGTTGTCACTGAACTAGTTCATGACCTAGATATCCCAGTTTTATTTTTCCAAAAAGATCTGACATTCAAATCATTTCCGATAATAGTAACCTAGATATTATTTCCTTCTACTCTCTTTTTTTTTAAAGAGGGGATCTGTGGCTAGCGATGGATGAAACCAGCACATGGAATTTTTTTTCTTTCTTCTTCTTCCTTTCTTCCATCGTTCATGTTGCATCGTTCATGTTGCGTCGTTGATGCCCTCATGCAAGGAGTTTAATTCTCCTGGGTCAAGTATGTCACGCAAGTATGTTGATCATGGCTCTCAATTCTTGGCATGGTGCACAGCTTGCCAGCTGGGGTCAAACTAGGAAAGGTTGTGGTAGCGAGAGAATGGTGATTGTGAAGATGGAGAATGATGGTGAGGAGGGAGATGGATAGCAGAATGTGGCTAGGGTGGTAGAAAAGTTGCTCAATTTGGTAGAGAGGTAGTGATAAGGGGAAAGTACTTTTGTAGCCAAATACAATGCTATAACAAGAATGATATATACATGTAGGAGGGATAGATGGGTAGCAGAGCAGGATAGGGTGGTACAGAAAATGGTGATGAACATGGACATGAGTAGCTGATTGTGGTACGGTTGGTAGAGTGGTCGCTAAACTTGGTAAAGTGACTGGTGAGGGAGAGGGACTTTTCTAGCTTAATAAAGTGGTAGTGAGCATGATAGGAGGGGGTAATAGTTATCAGATAGTGGTAGGGTAAAATGGTGCAAGGAGGGCAATTTTACAGCTGAATATTGTGGTAGAGAGAAGAGCGGAAGGAATGATGTGGTAGTAGGTAAGAGGATGGGTTGGGTCCTAGGGTGGTAGAGGAGGTGGTTTCATTTGATGGAATGGTAGAGGAAATGACGGAGGGAGAATCATTTTGAACCTGTATATGGCTAGATGGCAGTGAGAATAGTACAGGAGGGGTAAATGAGTACCAACATCAGGGATATGAGAGTTTAACCATATCCCTGCCAACATGTACATGTGGTAGGGTGGTAGAAGAGAGAATACATTATAATGAAGAGATACTGGATTAAATGGTGTAGGAACGATGATATTTGTTGGTGAGAATTAAGATTAATGAGTAACTGAGTTGAATGTTATCAGATTGTATACAAGGTTACTAGAGTAAAAGAGTGGTAGAGTGAACGGCGATGGGAAGGTAAGCTGTAGCTGGATATTGTTTGGTGGTAGTGAAAATGATAGGAGGAAAAATGGAGAGCTAAATGTGGTTGGGCGGTAGAATAAATGATGATATAGATAGCTGAATAGTAGTAGGATGTCACATGGGACTAGTGAGGCAGTATTTTATCTTAACATAGAGAGATGGAAAAGATGACTGTGAAGAAATGAACAGGAGTTAACAATATTGACCTCTTTGCAGATGTGCTTTTACAAATTCAAGTATTTATTTACTTCTTATACCTTATATCTGATAATGGGATAATAAAAGACAAATTGTTCATTAGAAAACAGAAAAAAAAGAATTGATATGCATGTAATCTTGCCTTATAGGAAGAAACCTAAACTATTAGTGAAACCCAAATGATTTCATGTCCATTAATTTCCAAACCTCTTAGGTTTACAGAATATTTCCACATTTATGCTACTTGTAGCATTAGCACTGACGTAGTAGATAGTTCAGAAGATCATCTTTAATTCTTTGTGAATGAGTGACACATTGCTTGGCCTAAAAAATAAATTGTCATGGGAAATATGTGCGTGCATGAGAAACTGTGTCAATAAAATAATCAATACATGTTAAGTAGCCGTGAAATACCCTTAATACCATGCACTTGACATGATTTACTGCCATTAACTTTCAAGTAAAGTTACTTTACTGTCAATACAGGGCAAGTAGAGAACAATAAAAGAGTCCCCAACGGGTTATGTATATGTACATGTAAATCAGAATGCTATGATACGAGCACCATACAGGGACAAGAAGCCAGTGTCTTGATGAGGTGATAACTTCAAACCTCTTTCTACATGGTTCAAACTTCAGGCCAGAAAAGCCAGAATCCTTATTTTTATGTGTTAATATATTCGTTATCAATTATTACTACCAATATATTGTATTTGTAATATTTACAATTTGAACAGGGCTTCTTCAGAAAAAAGGTTTTAATACTGACAGAGCGACCCTGTTTAAAAAATACAAAAAATGACAAAAACAAATTATAATTCCTAATTCATGTACCAACAAATTCATGTATCTATACACAAATGAAGAGCATACCTGATTATTTTTGACATGCCTCCTTCTACTATACTACACTGAAGCAAGCATAAAATTTATTTATTGGTAGTTTTTAGCATAAAACTAAGTAGCTGACTATCCACAAAATTAACAAAGGAAAAAATGAAGAGAGAGGATATTCATACTCTTTTCACACTGGTTTTGCTTAATCCCGCACTTTGCGTAGCCCCGTACTATCCTTAACCCGGACTATTTTTTTGGCTTTTCACACACGCTGTTTTAGTCCCGTACTAGCGCTTATTCCAGAATAAGAAAATTCCCCCTGTTCTCACTGCATTTCGTTAACCCCGGATATCGTGAATGTTATGATTGGACATACTTCGCATCTGGCCAGCTGCGATACGCTCCATTGCGTAGTACCGGACTATTTTTCGTTTCTGTTCTCATTCATTTGCTTAGCACCGCAATTGCTGGGTTAGTAGGAGTTAGCACCACAATTGCGGAGTTAGCCCTGCTATTTTGCAGGGTTAGTTAACCCCGTACTATAGGTGGGGTTAGCCAACTTTAGCCCACTTAGGTAAAAACCAGTCTGAACAGAAAGTGGAATAGGCTTAACCCCGTAATATAGGTGGGGCTAAGAGCCCCCTTAACCCCACCTATAGTACGGGGTTAAGCAAAATATTGCCAGTGTGAAAACAGTTTGGTATCCTTGTTTACTTGATGTGAATGAGCATAAACTATGCAGGTTATTGAACTTACAGTGCTATTGGATTAAAAACCAAGAAGTTATGAGATCATAAGGAAAGGAAAACATTCATAAAGCAAGGATAAAGGCAATCTTGTCATAAAGGCAAAGTATTTAGCTCATAAACTCTGTCCAATCATTTCTATAGGAAGAAATCAACAATAAGAGCACAATGTCCTACTGTATTTTTTTTTTCTTCAATAATTCTATTAACAATACAAATGGTATGAATTCACTTCACTTATGTTTTTCTAATTACCTACATCATTATCCTGCATTGATAATTTTTCTTTTTGGCTAAAGCTCACCAAAAATACATGGAAACCAATCCAATTTACCAATTTTAGTACTGGTATGTATATAGCTTTGTGCTAAACATGTACAACTAAGAAGGCTCATATTTTTAGTGCATGGATGTGGTAGGATGAAAATATTAATATTTGTAATCAGGAATGGTGTTTTGATTTAGATACTCTACATACACAAAACTTGTGACAAACAGGTACATGTAGCAGGCTTTATATGCAGTAAGAAATAGTATTTCTTGAAGCTTATACCCTTTTGCAACATTTCATTTCCCTTGAAGCATCCACAAGAGCTGGAATATTGATCAATATCAAACCAACTTTATGCATTATCTATTTCATAGCACAAAGTTTCCATGTAGATTAAAGGTAATACAAAGCTTTGGGAAATTTTGGAAATTGGGTGCATAGTGATTCTTTACAATTTTGATATATTGGGATATCTCCGTGGATGTATTGTAAGCACTAGAAATTTTAGCCCCTTAAACCCTTCTGCTTTCAAGAAATATTTAATATAAAAATTTACCAGTGCTCCTGGTAAATTTTGATAAATTTTAAATAGCGCCTACAGCCGTACAATGGTAGCTGCGACCATGACAATCTCAGAATATGTAGTTGTGATATACAATTTCCAAACGGAAATAGCTAATCGGTCGATTTTAGTCAAGAATTATTGTTTTATAGCTTAATTAATATCTTGACCTTGAGAGGGAGCTATACAACATAAAGAGTTTATTATTTACAATTTCATAACTTTAGACTCGATTTCAACCGCGACAACGATCACTGAATATTGCAGGATCGTATATAATTCCGATATGTTTATTTGAACCAAATTCATGACCCCATACCAAAACTTTGTATTAACTTTAATCAAACATTTTATCAGAAATATATATACCAAAAAGTACACAATCTAATGACACAGATCTAAAAGTCAATTTTCCTAATGCCTGAATTGCTGATAGACATCTATGTAATGCATGTTTACATGTAGCTAAAGGAAGCATCAAACAAAGTGATTTTTTCATTTTGTTTCTGGTGCCTCCAAACCTAGTGGATATCACATTTACTTATCTAAAATTTTGAATCTTTGTCTACTTATCTTGGAGGACATCTTCAAACAAAGAATTACGATCTTTTAATCGGCTTTGACTACAAAGCCAAATCACAAAACGAAGCTTGATTGGTTAACATGGAAACATATTGCAGTTCTTTGGGCTACTGGTTGCTAACCATCTGTTATAGTCAACACAATACAATACAAAGGCATCTAGCATGCAGGATGTAGTAGAAGTATGATTAAAGTACAATCAGATGGGATGATAGTCTCCTTGGACAGACGCCACCAACGCCGAGGGGGGCGGGGCAGATTGTATCAAGGGGGCGGGGCCAAGCGATGGCGTGGAGAGGAAACATTCTTGCGATTAAAAAAAGTGGGCCGTTGACCCAGTTTTTATTTCCTGGGTAAACAATGAAAGCTAAGAAACCTGGTTAATCGGTAATAATTTTGTTTTCATGCCCCAATTCTTGTTTCATAAAAAAAGAACTCAGCACAGAAAATGATGTCATATCCATTTCTTGCTTCTGACTTGTTATTACCGATCTTAGTTGTTATATATCTGGCTTGTTTCTCTATCTATAATACAAGATAGGTTATCTGACATAGCAAGGTCTACATCATTGGGATACAATACAGATCAATCTCAAGATCACTGCCAGAGAAATAACTTTAATCATAGGAATGAAATTGCACAATTAACATGAGACAAAAAAGGTTGAAAAGTCCTTGCACAATTTGTGTTCATGAAAGCTGGAATAAAAAAACTGGTGCATTGAATAGAATTCCACTGTTCATATTCTTCAACAATTGCACACAGATATGCAAAATGGATGTGGATTTTGCGGGATACATGTAGGCAAATATCTTTGGTGTAATTACTCAGGGCCAGCTACCAAGGTATGATTTCAGAATCTACAATCTTACCTTGCATCCTTCGCATGAATGTACTCCATAGTGAAAGCCTGATGCCTTGTCTCCGCATACCTGACATAGGATGTTCATGTCTTTATCAAAATCTAGACAAGAAAAGACAAAACAAGATGGTTAACAAAAAGAGAGAAACAAAATTATCTAAAAAGGTAGATCTTAACCCACTGCCAATAGAAATAGAACACAACTCAAACTTTGTTTGTTTACGGTAGTTATTATAACCCCTGTAGCCTACATATTCATATTTTTTTCACAAAAGTTCATTTTACTGGTCATTGGTGAATTAATATGCTATTGTAAAAAAAAAGAAACAAAATTTGTGTCAAAAAATATATCTTCCTTTTCTTTCATGTTTAAGTTTAGGAATAACATAACATTTGACTTTTTATTTTATTAATATCATATCATAGTACATTATCTTCTTTGTTTATATATATGTAAGAATAAATCTGTAAAAATCTAAAAGCATGAAACTGTGTTCATTATTAGCAATATTGTTAAGCACATACATGTAGACAGATTAACCTGTCAATTTTGTACTTTAAAAGTTCATCTTTTTATTGCTATTTATGGGAACAATGACATCTCTGCGTTAAGTAGATGAGAATAAGTGGATTTAGTTTCCATCGGGCTAATGTTGTCTCTTTAGCTTCATACAAGATGTACAGTTTCTATAAATATTTATCTAAATTTGATTCATAAGCAATGAATATCTTTAGGAATGATTAAAATAACAACTTTGCAGCATGAAGTACTACACAAGACAGTCAGAACACTCGTAGTGTAAGATAATGTTATCAATAGTTATTAGAATCCAAAATGACAGCTTAAAGATAAAAAAAAACAGTTCTGGACATGCGATTGCATTGTGAAAGAAACGTTGTGGAATCAATCAGAAAAGGTTGATCATCTAGCATATACATGTAAGTATACCGGTAGGTGTTTACTGCAAGGTTCCGGAATCATCAAAATGATAAGAAATTTGGCCCAGTCTTCATAAAGTTACAAGCACTGTACACAGAAAGATGTATACAGGACTAGGCACATGTGCGCGACACATGCGTATTATCTATTTGGTCGCAATAGATTAACTTATTTACCAAATGTATCAATTAGCAGGCGGTTTCCCAGCAAAATTTTTATCATCATGTATTAGTCAAAACATATTCTTTCACATGATTGGTAATAAGAGCTTCCATTTCATTTTTTGAAATTAGGGCGTTTCCAAAACTGGACTTTACCTTTAAGATACATGTAGCTGCATTTTACAACAATTTGATGTTGCTGTTAACATTAAACATGGTTTACTTAGGGTGATATTTCCATATTATATTGAAGATTCATGACAAGCACTCTTCATAATTCACAGCTCAATCGATTGCTACTTTCTGCAACTCTAACTACATGTATCTAAGGTTGAATAGCCCTTTTCATGGAAAGAGAAATGACAATGACATCGTGAGAACCCCTAAAATTGGCTAGCCTTCTCAAAATCATGTCTCCATTTTTGAGTAGCGCTTATTAAATCACTCCTTATCTTCATTCACCAGGCGACCATATGAGCAATCAGAAATCACTCAATCATGTTAAATGGAATGTTCTAATTTCACGTATTTTCCCCTTCCCAGATTGCAATTCTGCCCTTTCGTGCAGCAAATCTACCTTATTTAGGTCTGGCCTACTTTTACCCATTTTGTGGTCTGCACGTAATTTTCCTAATTTAATTTTAGTGGCGTTTCTCCTTTTGTTTTCTTTGGCATATCGAGAGAGGAAAGTCATTGTGCACCTGAGGCATGGGCAATCTATGAATTGCAACAAAGTTGAAATTGTACTACATGTACACCACTATTACATCCCCTTCTTTCAAAAACAAAACAGGGGAAAGAATGGAAGAAATAGAGCGAGACAAACACACACTAATTGAATGCATTGGATAACATGTCCATGAAATCAAATGGTGCTCTAATTTTCTTTTATTATAATTCCAATCAGGGCAATCTGTGTTTAAAAGACAGTTACAGGAAATGAGTAATAAAGGAAAGGATTTTAAAAGGAGAACATAAACTTGACATGTATAACATAGAATACATCAATTTCCTCCAGTGTCCAATTCTTTCTATTATTTTTCATCCCTATTTCATATCAATATACAGCCAAATATATCCAATTACTTGTATTACAAAAGAGGGGGGAGGGTAGACAAAGATACACAGAAAACTACAGAGAGACCAAACAAAAGAGAGACAGAAAGCCAAAGAGAGAGAGAGAGAAGGAAAAAAAGATGGGGTATATACACAGTTATAAATAGTACCAGAGAGACAAAGAAAAAGGGAGACACTATGTTAAACCATTAAACAAGATGAAACAGAGAAGAAAATATGAGGAGAGGTCTGTCGGGGGGGGGGGGGGAAGGGCAATATAGAAACATAGAGAAATACAAAGAAACCACATGAAAGAGAGAGAGACAGAGAGAGAGAGAAAGGCAGAGAGAGAGAGAGAGAAAGGCAGAGAGAGAGAGAGAGGGGAAGAGAGGCATACAGACAAACAGCCACACAAGGACAAAGACAGAGATAAACAAAAATATATTCATACATGCACAATAGAAAACTGGATAAAAGAGAGAGAAAAGAAAAAGAAGGAGTCAGATGACAGAGAGAACGAGAGCAGAGAAAGAAAAAATACAAATACCAAAAATACAGAATGATGACAGATCAAAATATTGCTAATTGCATTAAAGGGACAGGTAAGATTCCAGAGGAGATAACCAGAAATAGACAAGACCCCTCTCTTTTCAAGGAGCTGTATTTCAGATGAAGGAAATCAAGAACCTGAGATATTCATTTCAAGAAAATAGGTCAGCTTAAACCACAGCTAGACGACCACACACACACACACACATCCTATTCCCCTTCCATCTACCTAACCTATATAAGTAGATGGGTTGAATACATATCTCTACGAGTATCATCTGCGTTCAGACATCTTCAAATATTACATGTTGTAAATGCTAACTTCAATCACCCTATTTATATTCTGCACTACCTCAGTCAAAAATTTCTAAACATACGTTTGTTTGTCTGCCTCTCATCTTGGGAGATCTGTCTTTCGCACATGATTATTCAATTTAGTCTGCATTTAATTCCACATGGCTACACCATGTATATATCCGTCTGCACGTTTAGAAATGTGTAAAAATTCTCTAATCAAAAAGGGGAGATCCTTCAATAAGATCTGCCCTTAAAGGCACATATATGTACTGTACATGTACATGCATACAATGTCAATGTCAAATGTTAATTTGATGCTAAAGAGATTATCAATAAAATAAGGAAAAGTAATACTTATATAATATAATTCAGGTAATAAAGAGGTGAGTCTTTTAAGTTCTTCTTAAAAGACTCACTCAAATTGGAAGTGCAGACTGTACAGACAGGAGAGTGATCCATATTTTGGGGCAGTAATGATAGAAACTATACCCCCAATTTGGAGTGGTAATCAGCCCATTCGAAGGAGTGAAGGATCATGTGAAAAGTGGAGTTGATATTATGATCAGGTTAAGTTTGTTTAAACCATGGACCTACTAGATCCATCCTTTAAACACAGGTATTGATGCATATATAGACTACTAGTGAATCTTTGTATAATTATGATACGCTTTTCACAGGCAACCATTGCAATTCCCCAAGCATGGGAAATACAAATCCTTGCCTCCCACTGACCATAGTAAAACCAGGGATGAGACAGAGAAATTCCCCAAAAGGAGGAAGATTAAATGGGGGTCCAGGGGCAATGCTCCTGGTGCAGTAAACATTAGAATATACTGTACAGTGTTTACATAAAAGGACAAGTTTTCCTTGCATTTAAATTCTAAATTCAAGAAAT
>BEXV01000645.1:152379-172503 GCA_003118195.1 Hemicentrotus pulcherrimus
GGGGGGGGTTCTGACTTCATACATGAATTATTGTACCATACACTCCAGTGGCAATTGTTCAACAGTCAGTATATGGCTAATACTGGAGCTAAGACCATGCAGGCACATGACCCTACATGTATATCACCCTAACCCTAACACTTTGAGAACCAAAACCTGGAGAAAATGTCACTAGAGCAAATGTCAGGTGCCCTTACAAGGGAGTAGAGATGAAACAATGTTTGTAAGCTTTCCGCTCACATGGAGGGCTTAATTGTATTCCATTCCTACCATCTTCAACTCTAAGAGGTAGAGAAATGTAGGATAAGAGATATCATGAGAGAAGTAGAGCAGACGAGGATCTTCACTATACTCTCATTACACCAATAAGAGCTCTACTCTGAAGTAATACAACTCTCACTTTACTCTTCTCTATATAGCTAGAGCATGCCACGTCAACCTCATCAACTATCACAAAAATTGTCAGGATTTACGCAATGATCCTTCTTTCATGCTTTATTTGAGATTTTATCCTAATACAGAAGAAGAAATATTAATTTGAAGATGATATTCATTGCTTTTATTGAATCCCAATACATGCATATTAAAAAAAATAAACATGCATACAAATGCCATGGCGGATCCATATTCATAATATCGTCTACCTGTAGATGAAATAAATAAGATGAGAACATGTTACTGATGAAGAGGAAGAATTATGCAAATCAAATGAGAGCAGTCTACATCATGTTTGCTTTCTTAGTATGGTATTACATGGAATATTAATTTAGGTTATCAGGTAATGAAAAAGGCAATTTGCAGCATTGGTCTGATTTCAATCAAGTTTTTGTTTTTGATGCATGCTAAGTGGTTCAATCATCGATGGCGCACGCATTGAGAAAGCGATCCCTTCAAATAGGTTGCATCCACACTCGCATTTATCACCAAGATGTTGATTGCATAGAGAAGACACATGTGATATGGATACCAGTGAGCTTGAGACCACCTTACAATGTAGAAGCAACCCTCTTTTGTTTACTCTCTCTCCTCCTTGTAGGCAGCCGAGGAGACATGCTTTCGTGTTCTGTTCTTGTCTCAGAGATATGTGGGTCGCGGAGTGGCGTATTTGGGTCGGGGCGCTTGCCTGTCTGTATTATTAACTGGGTCGCATTTTTCCATGACCCACTTTCGATTCATCCTGGTGAAATCAGGCTTGAGACGGTGTGAGAGCCGCTTGTTAACCTCTTTCCAGCCGGGGCCCCGCCCGCCGCTCGCCAATTTCAGGCTTCGCTCTTATTTTCATTACCGTTGCCAAATTGAACTGGGTCTTGTATGTTTTTCAACAGCAATCGCATTCTTGGCTGACTTGCGCAGTATGAGCAACATCTTTCCTTCTCTTACGATTCGGCATCTCTCTTTGTTTGCAAATCTTATTCTAGAATCTGGAACATTGATAAAAGGCTCTTGTTTTGGCAGACCTTTTTTCTGCATCTTCTGTTGGAATCCCATCAGACCCTCCCTCCCCTCATCCCATGAAGAACCCTCAACACAAGGAGCATTCCATTCCAGCCTCCTTGTCTCATTTCATTGATTTTGTTGCCCTCTTTACTAGAATGTTGACGAAAAAAGATACTGAAATTGTTTTCAAGGGATAGAATGGGAACTGTTAAATGTGTCAATTGCCCATTTGTATCTCACTCTGTGTTGTGCTTGCCCTAGTTCACTCTATTTTGTCTGCTCTAGTTGTTCAAAAAGCTGTACATAATGTGACATTACATAGCCTTTGTTATAAATAGGTTACAGACAAATACCAATTGAATGGTACACCATGTAATTGGTTAAAAAGGAGGTCTGTCAATCAAATAACAGATGGCCAACCTTGAAGCATATCGTAACACTTTTAGATACATAGTCAATTTATGCAAACACACATATGGATATATATCCAATTAGAAAAAAATATTGATCAGAATATATTCTGGTATCATCCAAGGTGTATAAATTCATACTTTACGTTAACATTTTTAGTTTTATGGACGTTTTTAGAACAATTTAACTGACCAGGAAGGACGTACATGAACATGTAGATATCTATATTTCTGACAAACTTGTGTCTAAAAATATCCATGTTCTAAACACCTCGGATGCATGTGCTTGTGATATATGGTTCTACATTAAATGAGTAGACCTACAACGCTACATGTATTTCATTTTATCCTATACTAAGAAATGCTATTATAGGAACACAATGTATGAATTTCCAGGATAAATCTAAAAGACATGGTTATACTACATGAAGTTACACTTTAAAGGGGTGTAGCATGGCAAATACTGGTTAACATCATCTACGACTTCTTTTGGCAACTACACGTAAACGAATGGACTTGATTAACGCTAGCGTCCGCAAAACAGACCGAAGTTCTCCTTATGCTTCGGTTTCACGTACATGTATGTTGCACGCACGTGAATACTGTGGGTCGCATCGTCCATAGTCGTATTATACCCGATTGGCCCCGATTGGCATGGGTCTTATCATGCTACACCCCCTTTAATACAAGCTAATAATTTTTTTAATGAAAATGCATTTGTTTTTATATTTAAAGAAGATACATGTACATGTAGGTGGTCTTATAAGGATTCATTTAATAACCAAGATTCCTTGTACTTGAGCTTCAAACCAAACCAACCAAATCTTATTCATTTGACGGTGTATGTAATATGATTTCTTTTAATAATCTGTTTGTTTTCTACAAGGTGTCATTGATGTGATTGGGGTATTGATGTTTACCCCCCTGAATCATGCAATAGTGAAATGGACTTTTCATGTAGTAGCACAGACAGAGCCCATCTTGAAATAAATACAGCATACTTGTATGATAAGCCCCTACCCCCACCCCAGTGATGCAGGAAACAGTGACGCAGGAAACAGCACTGCCTGTAAAAAGTCGATGGATTAATTTACCTTTTTGTGCAATCTGAGGGATTTTAATATGTTTATATTTTTGCTCACAAAAAAATCATCACATTCGAAGGTAAATAAACCCCCTCATAAATTGATGGTGTGATTGGTGTCCTGTCCATGCACTGCCTTGCAGTGTTTGTAAGCTAAACAGTCTTTCATTCACAATCATTTTGTCATTTTGTAGGGATTCATATAAATCTGAGAGAAAGTTTGCTGTGAATGAGTTAATAGGGCTGAACCACTATGCCAGCCAGCCTAGAGCCCGAGACGGACGGATAGGAAACCAGAGATTAAGAAGAGAATACTAATTGGGTCACAGCTCCAGGAAGACAGGGCAGGTATTACGCTGACCTATTTTCACAGTCATTATGACCCATATTTTGACATAATAAAAACATGTCGTTAACCCACGGAGAACAATTAATACCCTATACAAGAGGATCACGTTGTCGGCTATCAAAACAGTGAAGTCGTGACCATGCTAATTCCCATTTAGCGACTCATCATTTTGTGGATTTATCTTTCACAGTATTAAAGAATAATGTGACTATAATATATCCGATAAAACTCGCATCAAATTGCAGTCAATATACATGTACATGTACGAGGTTAAGAGGGGCTCATAGCATTATTTACCCTCACCTTTACCAGAGTTTCTGGAAGCTTTTCTTTCTGCAATAAGCATGCATTTGTTATCATATTAAAAAACTAAAAATTCTGTTCCCTTTGATTTAAGTCCTGAATTTATTTTTAATGTCCTATTTTCCATATTACTGCGGAGGCCAGGAGCCCTATGCACATTTATACTCATTGTATGATAACAGTTAAATAAAATAGTTAAATAGATCTCAGTAGATGTGACAGGTACTGCTATGTCAGCAAACATTATTGATGTTATACAACATGTGTAGATACATATGTTTATTTACTGTCTGAGTAACGAAGTGCATGCAACGGCAAAGGGCCAAAGATTAATAGGCTAAAGTTTTCAGGTTCAGGCAAGGACAAGAAAAATACAATCTTGGTATTTGAATCATTTTAATCAGACTTACATAACTTAAAAAGAATTTGACCTATTAGCTTTATCATATGACAATGATAAGGCCTACTGGAGATTTTGGTGAGTAAACTGCAACAAAAGGGAACATCCAAGATAACTCTTATTCTCATAAAAAAATAGGGCCTGTGTTTTTTATAATACCGGTAACCATCAAATATTGGTTGGTTAGTTTAACCTGATTTTTAAGAAAGCATCTGTATGCTTGTGAGTAAGCAACTAGGAGAACAATAGTTTTAAGTCCTCTTTGAGGGACTTGGTAATGAGGATTAATGAATTACCAAAGGGCACAAGCACATCGACTTGGTTTCGAACCAGGGACCTCCCCGTTACAAAACCACTGCTCTATACCACGGAACCATTCCGTCTCCTCTATAATCTACTTTGTATATACTCAGGGCAAAACAACCTGCATTTCTCTATGTAATACCTGAATATAATTAGCCTTGTACATTCAAAATATTGTAGTACATGTAGCTTGTATAACTACCAAGAAAAAGAAAAACTCTATAGAAAATACACCTGTAAGTTGACTTATATGAATAAAATTGGGTTAAAGTACAGTTGATGATTTGGAATCTCTGCAATCTGTGATAAGCTGGGTTTACAACTTTTTGTCGGTAGGTCTGCTACATCAAAGGGTAAAGGATGACAATGACTGTAGAAGTGTTCATTCTGTTTGTATTACTGATTGTAAAGATATGACCTTGGGACTGAAATTGAGGTTGATAACCTGTATCATCATATGTAGGTTTGAAGTCTGAGCTTATTAGATGCATTTACACTATCAGCTTCATGTAACTTCTAGAAAACTGACTGAAAAGTTCCCATACAGGAAGAAACGTTTACAAGCAAGTAAGATCTATTTCACAGGAATTTCTCATTCATTTAAGTTTAATGATTGACTCAAGACAATTAGACTCTTTGCTTGTGTCATTTGATATTTAGTTTGTAATAATATTCTGTGACTTGTAAAACTGTGGTTTACAAATGAAAAGAATAATTAAATGGTTACTTCAAACTTCAAAGTTAGTAGTTATCATCTTAACATGAACACAGCATTCGGTAAATAATATCTGTGGAAGGCATTAATCTAGCTATTTTTTGTTGTTATTACTTCATTTTTTTTGGGGGGGGGGAGAAAAAAACATGCCCTTTTCTATAAAATACAATGAGGTTGGGGTCTAAGAGAGAAAAATACATACATATAGATACACTTCACAATGATCATAAATGGGTTTTTTTAACAATTTGATATTGATTTATTTCGAGCCATGACTTTAACACATAGTACAGATATCCTAAAGGATAAAAGCATAACAAAAATGTGGTAAACTTCTAATAAATCACCTTAACGTTGGTCGTTGTGTATGTTTTAATTGCTCTAGATGTATTGATTATCATAACATTACAGGTTTGTTTAGATACCATTAGTTTTCAATGGGCCACATCAAGACATAAGAACATACAACGCAATGAAATCTATCTCTAGGATTTGACACCGACAACATAAAGCAAATAAGACAAATATAGCAAATAATAATCATTCAAAGGCTCTGCGGTTATGATTCCGGCTAACCACTCTTTACGCTCCAATAATAAAAGCCATAAATCAACCTGTCCTATTTGAGCCAGATATAGGGTAATCATTGTATAATATACCACAGAAGAAAACTACTATTCCAATTCAACTTTCAACAACACCCAAATAGTTTCTAGTTAATGAAAGGAATTAATCATATGGCATCCAATCTAAATTTATTTGACAGCTGTACTGGTATACAGGAAGTTTTTTTGTGTGTAACAAGACATCAAATTTGTTGGTGTGTAACTATAACAGTGATGTAAAAATACAATAATAAAACAAAAATGTGGGATAGAACAGGATGCAGACCAAGAAGTAATTGACATAATTTACCCTAGATTTCTGATCTATTTCACCAACAAAGACATATATTTGAAGTTTGATTTCAAGTTTTAAGCAAGAAAATAGAGTAGAGAAAGCAATTAAACTTTGTAAGTACCGGTAGTCTATATACCCGGTACATAACAAGTTTTTTAGCTGCGTATTCCCAAATTCCCACAGGATTCATCTTTTATTTTCATTTATTTCGCTTGACTGAAAATGAACTTTGAGTACCATAGAAAAAGTGCATTAACTTTGCTACTTGTACATGAACTTTTCATTTCCATTAATAAATGCAGTACGGTGAATTGGTTTCCTTTTAAGAAAAAATGGATATTAAAGATCAGTAACCCCTATATAAATGGGATGCGCACTGGTTTATTACTTGTGTAGGTGCAAAGCCCTTATAGTAATACCCCATATCTCATTACAGTCAAGTAAATTGAAATATTGATAGCTAATCCTGTGAAGTAATGGATATATGTAACACTGGACAGGGTTAGAAGTTTAGATTAGCATACATAATGAACTCTTGGGTTAGGATTAGTTTTTAGGTAAGTTTATTAGGTGCTGGGTTAAAGATACATTTGGTTGAGTGATAGGAGCACTGAGATACTGTTGCTCAAGCAAAGATGAACATATGCTATACAATCTTTTAAACTCATCTTTCTTTTTCACAATAATGAGGATTCTATTGTTTAACACTCTACAAGTGTCTTGGGGTCTCTGAATAAAACAGCTAGCCTCATTACAAGCTCAAGTATGCCTGTTTATTTTAAAGCTTGTACCTCTTTAAAAGTAGTGGGCTGTTAGCAAAGCTACATGTAATGCCTTGAATTAGTTGATGATCATCAATAACAATACTCTGGGTTACATAGCGCTTAATACAAATGTTCACTGCCAATATCTCTCAACGCGCTGATACATGTATTTGATTACATGTACATCTTTTATGTTGCACATTAATGGAGTTATGTAATGTTGCACATTAACGGAGTTATACTGTATAGTTAAAACACTCTTCTTTTATCTCCATGGTTGAAATTCAGATGAAAGATTGAACATATATAATGTACTCTTTAGAAAGGGAAAGAAATTGATGCAAGCAAAGCTAAACAAAACCAATTAGACTTTACCTTTAAATCTGGAATACTTGGGAATATCGGTACATGTAGAAGAAACAAGAAGCCTGTTGCCAGGAACTCTCCTTACTTGATTACTTTCTGAGAAAACAGACAATCTGACTTGTTCATGGGGTCTGGGGATTGATACTGATGCTTTCCTGATGGTTGTCATGGTACACTGTAATCATAACATTGCAAACGTTCATAGCAACATACAACATGAGATGTTGCTGAGTACGTGAAACATGCTGTGGAGAATGTAGATACCGTACTGTAGGTGAATTCTCCAAAACATATAATCTTTGGAAGAGTATAGTGACAAAAACTGTAAAACTGGATAACAAAATTATTTATATCTAAATTATTAAAAGAAATGTAACATGGAGACTACATAGAGAACTTGAGAGGTTAAGTACGTTTTGAGAAGGAACAACCTACATCTATTGTACATAAATCCACTCAGTTTATAGTATTTTCAAACTGATCATGGTTTATGTATGTAAATCTATATACCTGCATATAAAATAATTCGTTTTTAAATGCTTGATCAATTTGTTACACAATTTAAATTAACAATGCCTTAGAAAAAGCTCAAACCAAATTTGCTAGATCTCTTCATACAGATACTGCTCATTCCCTATTTCTTACATACACTGTATATGTATATTTACTTTATCGACAAACAGTATTTTGGTTGTGTTTATAGAAGAGGTTTGTTTGAATAAAGTCTGTATTGACTGATCACAATCTCACTGGGTGTTAGTGACCTAAAACAATTGTTTGACAATGCTAACAGATAACTGGGAACTGTCACAATGCAGTTTAGATTGTAGACCTTCAAGTTCACCTATAAACTGGGTGCTCAGGTCTATTGTGAATTTCAATGTATGACCAGATGAACTTCATGTATATTATTTTACAGCATCAAAAGAGAAATGCCACTCTGATATTTCATTGGTGGTAAATATTATAAAAAAGTAAAAGCAGAAAAATGAGAGAAACAGATAAGTGAAAGATTGAGCAAAATCTGATTAAAATGAAAAAGATATGAGATTTTCAAGTTGATTGAAATCATCACGCACAAACTGAGCACTATGTGATGCTGAAGATTTTCCTTGGAGGAAATAGAAATCTATCATTTTTCAATGCAGAGCAAATGGGAACCTGACAAATATGGCACAGCTATAGTGTTGTCAGTATGTGTTTGTGTTTGATTGATTGAAACTTCAAAAATGTAAAAGGTATTCTTATTTTAATCGAACTTAGCTCAAACTTTCAGCAAAAAGGTGTTAACTCACTGGGGTGGGGGAGGGAGGGGGGCACGATTTGATCCCCATACGGTCATAAGCACATTTTAAGAACTGTTCATCAATCACATCGCTTTATCGCTACAGCGTTTATCCCATATTTTAATGTCAATAGAAGACAAATTTATTTGTCACGATGCATTTCAATTTTTGAGCAGTTGAGTATGAATCCTGCCACACACAGGTAAAGGAGACCTAACAATTGATATTCTTTACCCCCTGAACATTAATTCCAAAGGTCTTGTTGCCTTAACATGCCTGTCTCGTTGAAGCAAAGCAATACCTGACACAAACATGAATGATTGCAATCATCAGACAATATCAATGGCTCAATTTGAAAATAAAGTTTGAGGGACATAACAAAGTGCATGCTATGAAAAAAATATGTTTTTGACAAAAAAAAAACAAATAACTGGTGAATTGTTAAATTGGTGAAACTGGTCCTGGTGAACATGACTATAGGATGAGGCAACCTCTACTACAATGGGTAAGGCCAAATAATCTCATGATCAATACCGTTAATATCTTCATCAAAATATCAGTCTACCGGTATCTGAATAATCAAATATGATAAAAGAAGATGTGATTGCAAAGACTTTTGAGAGAAACAGCGTAATCAGACATTTCAGCCTAGTCCATCTCCTATTAAAGGACAAGTCCACTCCAAAAATAACTTACTTTCAATAGAACCAGAAAAATCAGACAAAGCAATCAAAAAAAGTTTGAGCAAAATCGGATAACTAATAAGAAAGTAATGAATGTTTAATGGCATTAAAAACTTTGAATATCACTAAACAAATTGGCAACTCACTCATGAGTCTGTGACGTATGGTCCTCACTATGCACTACTTATTTCCTGTATATTAATAATATAAATTTCCTATTTTCACCCGAAGAATCCTATTTCTTCACACCAGCATCCAAGTTAGATTGTTAGTAATATGTGTTTGTGTGGACACACAAATAAAGAGTTATTGTTGTCCAATAAAATCATTAAAAAAAAATGAATTTTGATAAACTATTTATATAAATATCAATAATTATGAAATACAATATTCAGAAAATAGTATAAATTCTTCAAAATTCATAAAAGTTTTTGGGAAATGTCACACACGCAATAACCTGGGCAAAGGCATGGGGAAATCAAGTTCTGGGGGATAAAAAGGGAAATGTATTGGATTAAACTATGTAAAGCAATTGATAAGTTTTGAGATGACATCACAAACTGATAACCATCTTGGCAATTTTTGTTGTGAATCTCATTGTTCCACAGTTTCACATACCGGGTACTTTTTCAAAAAATCATAACTTTCTCATTTGTTATCCGATTTTGCTCAAACTTTTTGGGATTGGTTTGTCTGATTTTTCTGCTTTTATTGAAAGTAAGTTATTTTTCGAGTGGACTTGTCCTTTAAAATGTGCAAACATTGTAATGACATATTACTCAATCCAAACAAGATTTCTATGGGATAAACAAATCACCTTAGTCGATTTCTCAAAGCTTAGTCTTTGCAATCAATGCTACATGTACTTATGATTTATGAACCATTGAATGTAAAGTTAATACAAATGCCAGGATAGATTAATTAATTATTCTGACATTTCTTGGCTGTAATTGGGACATCTCAAATGAAAATACTTTCAATATGACATATTCTCAAATTTGTTCTATTTTATTTCCTTCTAGAATCAAATTATATAATACAGCTTTGAAAACAGTCAGACAATTACACATCAACCTCTACTGTATTTGACATTGGTAAATAAGAATGCTATCATAAAAGGGTAAATGACTTACATGTATGTACATTTTTTTTCACTTTATTAAGGATATTGTTACATTATGAGAAAGATGTAAACATGTTGGCACATCTTGAACCACTTTACTCTCCAAACTCCAGAGCAGTTCACTTTATTAAGCAGCTAGATTCCAATCAACTGATAAAATCTTGAGATTAATTAAGGTTATCTAGCTCTGCCTATCCTGGAGCAATGCTACGCAGCTTAGTTTGGAAACTGAAACTCTGATCTATTCTAAATATACATCCTTTACAGAGGTACTCTGTAGTCTCTGTACGGATTTGACATCATTCCTAGAAAGCTTGGGGCAACAAGACGCAAGAGAAACATCAAGAATTATGACCTAATTCAAAACAATATCATTGACCTACAAACAATGAGATATTCCTGCCTTGCGGATGCACAATCGCTTGCTCTACATAACATACATCTCCCTCTCACCCTCTCACTCTCTCTCTCCCTTCCTCCTCTCTCTCTCCCTCCCCTCATCCTCCGGCTCCCTCCTCCACAGTCTCCCTATCTTGTTGAGTCATGAGAACGCTGTATTTCATTCACGGCACTGAGTCGATGCAAGATGCTATCTCCACAGCCAGGGGGCAAGAGAAAAAGAGTGCACCATTTGTAAGTCAAATAAATACAGTACCATCAATAAGACTGCGGAAAATTACAAGGAAATGAATAGTTGGCAGTCAATTATTCCAATTTTGCCCATCAACTTGTTACATGTAAGATGTTAAGTGATGTGGTCTGATACATAGGCCAAAAACTAATTGTGTCAAGTGGCTCTCTAGTCTACCACTACCCTTTTTTCTATAAATTGTTGATGTATGAAACTAATACAGAGAAAAGCATGAAGTAAACCCATTTCAGCTTTAATAAGCCTCGAGATGTACACTCCATATTTCCATAACATAAGATATAATATCAGAGCAGAAGAAGGATTGTATATAGAAGACTAGCATTATAAATTCATGAATTGAAAACTGTGACAATTTATTAGGCCATAAAACTACATGTAGGCTACTGAAACTACAAAATTAAAATAAGGTCATTCTTTTCAAATCATAGATGTAGATCACTATATATATCATGTCTATAATACGTCCGGACCAGTGGCGTACGCAGGATTCTTTTCAAGGGGGGTTTTAAAATCAAAAGGGGGGTGTTTTCCAAAAAAACATACATAAAACATACACATTAAAAAAACTTGAGGGGGGGGGATAACCCCAAAACCACCCCCCTGCATATGCGCCTGGTCCGGACAATTTAAAAGGAGTTCAAATTGCAAAAGCTTTGTTTGTACAAATGTATATCCAAGCTAATGAACATGTATCTAGGTGCATTGTTAGAATATTTAATCTTTATTTGTTGTAAATGCTATCAAATTTTACCCACTCGATATCAAGTGCCATATAACATGTAAATCAGATATTTAAGAAGTCAAGTTGTCTACATTTACACACCTTCTCCTACATTTTCTTTACCTTTGACTTTAAGTCAAGGCACAATTTACAACAATTCTGATACTGATTTTTTTTTTGCATCTTGAAAAGAAAGAGTATATGGGAAAGAAAGAGGGACAGAGTTACAGTTGTAAGACAAGGAGATTTGAGCTTAAATAGTTATTAGAAATTTAGAATACATATTTAGCCTGCAATTTAAAATAGGAATATGAAGGAAAGTGTTGAATGTTATTTTGGAAACGTGAAAGGAAGTTGCTGAAAACATGCATAACTCCGCTGTATGAGTGATCAGGAACTAGCAATGAGTGCTGATAGAATCACATGTATCATTAGCTACATTGACATGCTCACATTCACCAATGTAGACAAACATATACATGAATGTACCGGTACATACATGCACAGTCTTACAGATGTACAGGCTTTTGAAAAACTGTTTTAAGTAACATTAACATGTCACATTACTGACATTTTTTGGCTACGATAATGACAAAAAACACTGTGTTACATGTAAGAGCAGCAGGACGTAAAACCAAGGAAGACAAAGATGAGGATGATTATTTCTTAATAGAATTTGTACCTGTGACTGAATTCAATTTTCATGTTCATTTACTAAATGGCTGTAGAAGACCAACAAAGATCAAAGAGCCATGCAGTAACAGTATTCATATCAACTACACTGATTGATATCCCTTGAAATCATTTTTATAAGCAGTTGAAGATGAGTATACATGTATATCAAATTTACTAAGCATCTTTAACTATCAATTCTATTTTAATCTAAAGCACACAACACAATGTAATAAGAATCACTTTGTCAATTTTTTTCTATCTACATGTACAGTGCAAGGTTTCCTCTTGAGCATCATTCCCTTCCTTTTCTTAATTGTTTTTAGTCAAACTGTCTATCAATTAATAGATATGAACCTGAAACAATGGGCAGGATGTACCATATAATAATAACTCATTAAAACCTTTTTTCATCAGCAGACAATGTAAATATTCACTCATGTGATATATGGAATTAATTCATTACAAAGCTCATTCTTTTTACTCACATTAAAACATTAAAATCTATAACAATAAGAAGTGGATTGCCAATGACTATTTTCAGCCCAGCAGTTGAAGGTAGTTTTAAATATTTCCTAATGTTCTACAGTTTATATTTTGGATATGTAGGCAAGAACTTCAGAACAGGCAGAAAAACAGGATACATGGCACAATCTGGTTTTAAAACAGTACAAATTGTCTTTTGAGATTCAAGAGCGAAAGAGCATTAACTCTGTGTTAAAAGATATGAGTTAATGCCCTCTGCCTCTGGGCTTTTAATTAGCAGACATATTGTTCCACTTCTTTCCTTTTTGGATATCCATAGGATGAAATAGGATGGAGATGACTGATTTAAGAAAAGTGTTGATATTGAGATTTAAAGACATACATGTAAGATGAAAAAGTTTGATATTGTATGAATACCTGTCAAGGTAAAAGGCTCTTTTCTATTTAGGTCACATTGCGATCATTGTCATTAGGCATTCTAAAGAATGTTACTAGTTTGACATGAGACACCCAAGGGGTTACATCCAAACCCAAACGTGCCACGACAGTGACGCAAGAACTGCCCGGACACGTCACAGATCATCTAAGATTCTATTTCACCCTCCATCATGTGAATCTGGTGCCCCTTTGTCTGTTGACTATGATATAGTTTGGAGGAGAAAGCCTCAAGGTTTACATCCACTCTAAGAAAGCGTGACATACTTTCTCTTATTCAAGATGCATAGTCATGGATGTAGCAGTAACTAGCTATACATGGATGACATCTATTCAACATCTTTAAGATACCGAGACTGGTTTTGTAATGGATGTAATGGGCATGTTTTACATTTTTGGTTGTACATTTACAAAGAACTAAGCCAAAAACTGCACACCCATACCCTGTTAAGTGTTGAATAATGATTTTGATTATGTTAAAAAAACATATTTCCCATAGACTATTTCAGTTCAGGTTATGTATGTATATAGCGTTTAATTAGTATTAGGATCCTAGCTTGAATTAAGAGATTAATACAGGAAATGTATTTGATTCCCTCTGATTATGAAAAAATAATTTAATAATAAACATGGAATATGGATAATGATTGATTGGATTAGAAAGTATGTAATTGGCTAACCAATTAATTCTTCGATTTGATGACCATTGGTTAATTAGCTGCTTGAATAATGTTTAAATCCCTTGAAACTTTTAGAGGCATTTACCTTTTAATAAATAAATGTGATTAAAAAATATCTCAATTAAACTGATATGAACTTCTGATTGTCTGTAAAGTTGTATTTCTTGCAAAAGCAAAGGCTGGGACAGAAATTTGTCTTATTTCTTACACTTCAGGTGCACATCAGTGCTTGTACAGTTACCTTCAGACTTCTTAACTGAAGTTTAATAGAAAAAAATATAAAGTGCTTTCTTAGTTTCTTAGCCCATCCTGGCAGACAAGTTCATGTATCTGATTTTTTATAAAAAATCAAATTGACCTCCAGGTAAATTATAGCATTATATGGTATCTGGGATTTCAGCTTATTGTTAAACACATATCAATTATGATAGTCTTATTTGAATGAAAATGACGACTTATTTGGAAAGTAGAAAATTCTACTTCTAATTGTCATTATTTTTTTTAAAGACATTTCATATCTATAAGAGGTATATAAATGCATTAATACAGAGTGGCTTTACACGAGATGGCTGATACAAGATGAACTATTTTATATTTCTCCTCTCAAATCTTGACAAATGCTAATATGATCACAATTTATATTCACAAGACTCTCAGGAGAACCGTTATATTTAGATCGTGAGATGCATTTATCAGAAAGATTATCCCAAAAACTTCCTTGTCAAATATCTCTCTGGAGACCGGTATTCTGTTTCATAAACTAGTTCAACTCATTTTGGGTCATTACAATCTATTTCATATCATATGTCAATGTTTTACAATTTTCTTCACAGTTGTGGATTTGAATATTTCAAATTTACACCTTTTCCTTCAATACCTGGTCGGCTTCAAATCCTTTCAATCCATTGCAAGGTCTACAGAACAACCTTCCTGCATAACTGACAAATACATGTACATGTAGTACTTCAATTGACTTCTTCAAAAATTATCTGAAAACAAACATCTACAATTCTTTCTTTCCTTAGACTAATGGACAGCGCCTTCCATGTGCATGTATATCCTCTGAAAATGAATGCAATTATTATCATGATTGCCTTGTATTCACACTATAAAATGTAGGTGGGATTTGATTAAGTAAATTATAAGGATCTCACTCTGATTTACCTGCATGTGGGTACCTCTTTCATATTTACAAATGTATGTCCAAATATTTTATGTAAATCACAATCAAACCAAAAGGTGCATGTAGGCTGTAATCTTTATAAGCTATAGAGATGTACATGTATGCAGGTACATTTTGGCCCTTATTCGCAAAAGTAGTTTATCCTAAACAACAGGCTATAAACCTCCTTAAGTGGAACATACAACTGTACACCCACATTCTCATGATCATAAACAGGCAATAACTATGGTTTAGAACACTTTACTTACTTTAATTAAAAACATGATTTAGACCATGTTTTATTAAAATGTAACCCCCTTTTGTGAATATGACCCAATATGTCTAATTACATGTACATCATTAAATGAAATACTAGAATTGAATGGCTTTCTCACGAAATCATGTGTTATTATGACTTATGTTGCAAATCAGTAGCATGATGGTAAAATAGCCCTAAATTTGTTTAATTGTAAGACAATATGTGGCATTTTACATCCAAGATCCACATACAGATGAAATGAGTAATGGTAATTATATCAAAAAGATAAAAATATGTTTCTTATATGCCTCCGCCCTACATTCAGTATAGAACATTGATGGAAGTATAAGTGACACATCACAATGAAAACAAAAAGCCTATTTCATCAAAAGTCAACCGACTATGATCTTGACATACTAGCCCTAAAATGTAATTGGATCATCTTCCTATCATTATACTTTCACCATGTTTGAAGCTCTACCTCACAAAGTTCTTGACATATTATGATAACAAGGGTAATATCTCTAATTCCAAAAATTGAAATCTATGACATTTGACCTTTGTTCTACTTACCCTAAAATCTAATTAGGTTGTCTTTCTATGGTGATACAACTGCATGTATCACAAAGTTGAAGCTCATATCTCTAGTTGTTCCTGAGATACTGGAATATCAAAACTGATACCTGTAATTTCAGGCTTTGACATCTACAATATATGAGATGTCACAATAATGAGGCTAATTCCTGGAGTTACACCAAAATCTCATCAGATTGTCTTCTTGTAGAGATACAATATACCATCATCAAGTGTGAGGTTCATATCTCAATTGATTCTTGAGATATCGTGATAACAAGAAAGCAAGACGGACAGGGGACAACATAAAAACATAATGCCTCTGGTGGGCGGAAGCGTAAAGAAGTTCTGAACTATACGTAATCAGGATCATTAGGCATAATAGGACATATAAACAATTACAATTGTTTGCCTACTCACCCAATGCTCCGGGCTCCGTTCTATCTCTCAGCTCCCACTCCACTGGTAGCTTGCGTTTAGCTCCTAGAGATGATGAGGTTGAAGATGATGATGATGGCCCAGGCAGAAGGCCTTCCATCGTTGTCATGGTGATAGATGTCTGCAGTTGGTCTGGTATCTCAATCTTCTAGCAGTGTCTTTGAAAACTTGGTACTTGATGACTGACAACTGCATAGGTCTGCAAGTAAATTATGAAATGACAATTAGAGCTAGAAAATGGCTTATTGGACAAAGTTGACAAAAATATACATAACTTTATTCATTCATGAAACTCTTCATTTACAGACTGTGTGAAAACTAGTACAAATTGGCATCTTCCTAATACATGTTCCAATACCATTCACAAAATTATTTCTTAGTGCACAAATTCAAGTGTGAATATATATTTGAATTAATCAATACTAGTATATATGCTTTCCCCAATTTTCGCTACTTGCTGCAGAGCCAAGGTAGATTATGAAGAAAGAATGAAATAGAAAGATCAAGCTGATTTGGCATGGGTTTTGGGGCAGCGGAAAGCATTATGAGTAGTGTCTGACTTCATTTCCATCATCCAGCATTGTGTAAGAATGAATCCCATCAATAAGGCCTAGAAAGATTTGAACTTTTATTGTCGTGGACGGAGCAGGGGAAGGAATCTTTTTTTTTTAACTGATGAGATTTCACTCTTGTACATGTACATTGACTAGGCTATAATTGTATCACATTTACATAAAGGTTTAAAACTTGTTTTCATTACTCAATGAACCTAACATATGAATAACTTTTTTGCTGAATTGTCTAAAAAACATTGGGGTTATTACATTTTATGTATCATCTCTTAAGAGCCAGAAGGGCATTAACTCTGTAAAATTAGTTGAGTTAAAACTAATCTTGAGCTCTGGTATGGGCATCATTTGTCGACAGTACATTGCAATAATTCATTCTGGATTATTTATCCTGCAGTACATGTAGATTGACTGTTTGAACCAGAAAAATAAAAACAACCTCACAAAAACTTGCTGGAAATCATCTTCAATCAAAACCACAACAAAAAGATTTCTTTTCCTTTTTAAGAGAAAAAGTTCTTTCCAAGGATGAAGCACTGAATTCATTTCATACATTAACGATGGGTACAGAATGGAAAGAGAGGAACAATAGAAGCTGACGAGAAAGGTCAAACACTTTGAAGCCTAACCTGAAAACATTCACCTCCCATCATTAGCTTTCTCCTGTACTCAGTAGGAATACTCCTTCACAATGGAAGCTTATCCTAGAATACCATGTCAATGCTTGGAAAACACACAGCTGGATAGCAACAGGGATCTATTATCAGCTCTTTAGAGGTGTCTTGCTCAAGTCAAGTGCACTAAAGTTCAACTTAGTGATTGGTTTCTTCCAACATACATCAATGTAAGCCTGGGTCATAATTCGCACACACATGGTTAACAGAAAAATCAGGTACACTAAATGATTAACAGTATTATTGAAAGTTTGAGAGGGAAAAAAATTAATAAGACAGTTACATGTATTAATTTGTGTACATGTTGGTCTTGATCATTGTGACAGTAATAATTCAATTTTTTCTCCAAATGAATAATTCTATCACAGTTATATCCTGAATAATAATTTGTATCATTATAGGGCTGAGAAATAAACATTGTACAAGATAAAAGCATGTACTGGTAAACAATGATTATAAAATAACAACTACCGGTACTTTGACTACATGTACTTCGTTCTCCTGACAATTGAGGGAATTGTGTTATTATCAAAACAGAACAAACTAGTGGATTTACTTAATTAGGATTTCATTTGAATTGTGAGGAGTCAGCAGACCACCTGGTAATCTAGAGGTTAACCCGTTGACAACTAAATTCTCTCAATCCTATAGACGTTAATGTATGAGCCATTTGGTTCAGTATTCAATGAGTTAACTAATCATCAATTGAGATTAATCATGAAAAACAATTGCCTTGATGGTGCCAACTTGGAAGTACTTAATGAGTGCACCTGATTCTTCTGACCTCCTTCAAGTGATACTCTTGTTATAAAAACCAAACTTCCTAAACTACTTATGACCAGCAACTCTTCTCTTTTTCTGCCCACATATAATTCATGCACAGATTTAGCTAAAAGGGCATTAAATCCTTTATAAGTCTTAATGTAAAGTGGCTATACTTACTCATGCAAAGATTCATTGCAACAGACATTCACAATACAGGTAAATCAGACATTCACAATACAGGTAAATCAGAAATCTTCATCTTAAACATAAAGGCCTATAGTTTATACAAATAATTTAGGTGCGTTTTAAAATTTTCACTACAGTTTACACCAATCTTACGGCCTAGATCTACTGTACTGAATACTATTACTGTATCACTATCATCTTCTTTATTCTACAAATAAATCCAATTCTGATATTTGGGAACAAATAAGTCTGACAGCTAAAACTATCTAAAAAGGATAAGAAAGGCATCAAAATTTAGTGTGACAAATCATAAACCACAAATGCAACTCTTTCAGTGAAATTCATTTTTTATTTTTCTTCTCTTTATATTTTGACTTGGTCATGAATTGAAGTTGAACTTATTTGCACATGTATTGTAACCAGTCAGGATGTAAACTTTTCAACAGTAATTTGATTCAACTAAAAACCCATTTACAATAACAGACGAATACAAAACAAACCTGAACTCTGGCAAGAGGTGAAAGCACTTCGTTTATCCCTTGTTCGACGTGCGACCTAGTAGGCGAAATGCAAAAAAGTCACCGGCGAGAACAAAGGGCTTGCCAGAAATAGGTCATTGTTCGTGGGTCCGCCTGCCCACCGCTGCCCGTAGCTCGACCCTGCTATGCCGTGACAAAGGCTTCGTCTGCTGTTTTTGTTGACAAAAACCGACACAGTTCTAAACTGAAAATATCTTTAAATTTATATATTAATAACTTCTTACCTGCTAAATTATGAGGAGGAAGGCACCATCTACCGCTACAGTTTTCTTCTGAGTCTATTTCTGCCAGCGAAGTGTTCGGGATCAATTTTGTAATAATAGTGTAGTGGTGGACTGTCTCGGAATAGCATTCGTGAATGAATGAATGAATAGGACGGTACCGGAATCGAGCGATTTGCAAGCGTGGAGTGCAGGGCCAAATCGCGGAGCTGAACTCGTAGCAGACTGCGTTGGGCTGCAGAAACTGTATTGTGTGTGAAACTCATATGTAGCATACACAATCCAGCAGCAGGAGTGGAGTTTGAGCCAGACACAAATATATCACAAAAAAAATGACCTACTGACCTAGTTCTCACGAAAACGTCGTATTCTTCGTTTACGGCCTCGTTCATTGGTCAGTTTCGGGAGTGAACATTATTTCTGAAGAGGGGATTATTTGAGTTGACAATGTTTGATATATTTGTGGGAAATTTTCTTGATAACGAAATGTTTAGGATATTTTGTTTTCAATTGAAAATTGTCATGAGCAGTTTCCGTAATTTAATAGAAATCACATGAAATTGTACTTCTGTCAATATTTACCTCTCAGATATCAACTAGCATCCCTTTTATTCAATGCATTACTCCAAAAACTTTTTATTACATTACTTAATCATTATAAAATTATTCTGCTTTTCATATTTTGGGGACCAAATGGCTGCCAAAACCGCAAAGTTCTGTGCACTCTGCCACTGTTTATGGTCATTGACTTGAGTGCATACATGTCTCATTTTCATCCCCATATTCCGAGCAAAACAAACAATACCAAATAATAAGGGGGAACAATGATGAGGAAAGGATAGCCTATTCAAGTAATGGGACAACGTCGCCCTTGTTTCCGAGCATGTTGCAAAGAAACAAATATTTAGGGGAATTCTTGATCTAGAGTTTGAATTGATGCACTTTATGTCAACACACTTGTAAAAAAAA
>BEXV01000645.1:179126-192666 GCA_003118195.1 Hemicentrotus pulcherrimus
AAAAAAAAAGAATTGTTATGAAGAATAATTTGAAATGTTACTTGTTTTGTCAGAATTAAACATTACAGAAAAAGGTGTCAAAACTTGTCTTTTTTAATTTTCACTTCATCAATTATGGTGAATGGGGCTACCCTTTATTTCTCTCTCATTTTCTTTTTCACTTTAGAAATATGAGTTGTTTGCTTAATCTTATTCAACGTCCTTAATCGGTTGATTTGATTTCCCTTTTCCTTTATTAGTCCATTTCACGATGTCAGTCCCAAAGAAAAAAAGAAAGACTGTCAATGCCCAGCCTGGCATAGCACAATCCCATCTTGACAAGAATTTTCCAGTCCTTCCAGATGCACAAGTAGATTTAAAAAAAGGACATGTCTTGTACGTGGATCTTGTGCTTTGCTAAAGTTCTTACATGTTCTCTCAGTCCTGTTCAATGAAAAAAGAAAATTGAGGTAAGCAATTTTATTAAGTAGATAATCTGTTTCCAATAATAATGATAACAAAGTGTATCATCATCATCTAATGATCAACACAGTTTCATAGAGGTAAGATCAAGATAAACATTGTGTACTAATCAATAACTTTGCTAATTAATTAACCAATTAATTGAGTCAAGTCAAGATGAAAAGTTCTTTTCTCTTTCCAAATGCTTAAATCTATTAGTGAAATTTTCACTGAGTTCTGATGAGGTTCAAGAAAGATACAGAGTTTCACATTGTTGAATGACTCGTATTTGGTTGTTCCTCGATCACAGCTTTTTTCTGAAGTCAATAGTAAGTGAATGGGGAGCGACAGCTTAATTTTCCATGTAAAAATGACCGTAACTTCCTTAATACTGAAGGTAAGGAAGTGAATTAGGTATCAAATGAAAGGTCTTCTGATGCTTTATCTGCTAAGGTATATCACAGGTAAAGTATACAAAATCTCAAAATTTTGTAACATCCCTACATAATCATAGATTGCATTTTCCACCTGAATGTAGATCACATCCGACATCGGGAAACCTCCGTTTAGGGCTTCGATGTCGACGTCGTCGCTCAGTACAGTCTCTACGCTGTATTCCTGCGCCTCAAACTGAAGCTAGCAGTCCAAAATTATGCAGACTTCTCGTATGATTTATTGTTTGTGCATACGAGAAGTCTGCATAATTTTAGACTGCTAGCTGAACAAGAAATGATAATAAATAGGAAGTAAGGAGTCCCAAAAATAGGATTTTGTTTTAAGTGGCCGAAAACCCCCTCCTTAATTCTATACACTTTTTCACAGGTTTCAGAAAAAGATGCCCAAATATCAAATGTTGAAGTGCATTTGCGATATCTATCCAGGTTGGATTGATTTGATAATCTACCAAATTTATCATTTAGTAGTCAACTTGTATCATCATGTATTAGTCAAAACATATTCTTTCACATGATTGGTAATAAGAGCTTCCATTCCATTTTTTGAAAGGGGGGCGTTTCCAAAACTGGTCTATACCTTTAATGGTCACTGTACAGTGTAAACATTACATGAAATTGTGTAATAACATATGTATGAATTGAGAAGACGAATAGAGTAAATAGTTCTTCCTAATTTCAATGACCATTAAAGGTGAGATTGTGATATTTGAGAGTTCTATTTGTGAATTAGATTTCAAATGTTTATTGCTTGACTTCACTTAGGTGCCTAGGACGGTGTGTCCCCTTGCTCCCCTACGAGAAATCATGCTACCCTACGGGAAATCATGCTCCATTCTGATCTGTCCTGGGCTTGTTGCTCTGCCTCTTGTGTGGGTAATCCCACATCGCACCAAACTTGTTCTTTTTCCCCATTGATTTTTCCCCATTGAAATTTTTCTTTTTACATGCAATAGATCTATACCTTCACCTGATGCATTGTGAGCCCCCAGTGGTCAATAAGCGTTTCAACTACTTGTGTGATTCTGACGTAGATCTGAAAAAACCTTATTGATCAAAGAAAATGCAATTAAATGCAGTATTTAATTATGTCATTTCTCCATTTTGTAGGTTTAATATGCAAATGAAACGGCTAAATGCAACAAAATGCAGTGCAGAGAAAAACAGGTAGGCTTCATTAACTATATATTTTATGCTAAAGTATGCAGCAGTAGAGTAAATGCTCAGCTAATAATTAAACAATAATTATGTGTGCTAGAGAATTTCCTAGCAAATGTGCATGCACTAACAGTAAATGATAAAATGTGAATTGCTAATTGATAATATTCATTTATCTTTAAGTTTAACCAAGTTACGTTTTTTTTCTGTTGTTGTAGGATTACATCCTTGAGACCAGTAAGTCCATCATCCATCCGCTCAGGCTATTCTCTTTACTCCACGGATACTGATGATCAAGTGATGAGTACTCATAGAGGTCTAGATAGGTGTGCTGCTCTACTCGCTAACATGATGGAGAGTGAGGGAATAGGTAAGTTGGGAGGAGAGCTCTTGAATTACCAGGCATGCTGCTACTTTTTAAGATGTGCTGTTTGTTTGGTTATTAAACTCATTTATCTCTTTTCAACCTGGTCATAATACATGTGAGATACCAAAACTAGCTTATTTGCCGCAAGACGGCGTTATATCACTACATCTCTATGGCTGTGCAGAGAAGGCTTGTAATTCAGGGTTGGTGTTTACAATGTGATTATTGAAAGAGATCAACCTTCTTCTATCTTTTTTTAAAGATGTATAATGGGAGTTAGGCTCTGGTTTGTAAGTTAGAACTCAATGATCTCCGAACAGATCAGCTTTTATAAGAAATTAGTAATGTTTAGTATAAATTTGTAATATTTCTGTTGATGTGTGTGTGTGTGTGTGTGTGTGTGTATTGGGTTTTTACAGATGTGTTTCAATCAGATATGATTATTTACGTCTGGGGACCGACCTTTAAACGTCACCATCCAAAAGACGTGACTCGGTTTTTAACCTGCGTCCTCGGCTGAATCAGTTTGTAACTTCCATTGTTAGCTGGATTACAGGCACACGCCACAACGCCTAGTTGATAATGATTGTATTACTGTAATTAGTATATATTTACAATTTTTTTCTGGTTAATGTTATAGTAGAATAATTATTTGTTTTATGTTGTTTTATCGTTTCTTTGACCTCCCAGAAAGGGTCCCTACGAAACTGGAGAGAGGTGTTAGGAGCAAGCTAGGAGGCATGTCCCATACAAACCAGCAGAATAGACAGACCACCAAGCAGAAAGTTCCTGTTACTAAGACGAGAGTAAAGACAACGTCAATACAGAAGAAACCTGTTCGGACTGGTAAGAATGATAATAGACTACAGAGAAATTGTAGTACTTGTTAAATATTTTAAACCAAGTTCATGCAGTTGTAAACACATTAGTAATAATTTTGTATTTTTATGTAAAAAAATATTATCATAAGCATAACTTGCACAATATTTGTCAGAAGCTAAAAAATTAATCCAATCACTGTTGCCCAAAGGCAATCAGCTCCCTTACATATGATGTGAATAGGAAACAACATATTAAAATTATGATATTAGATGGTCAGTTATAATGACATAGTGTGTTGTGTAATAGGATATTTTCCATACCCCCCCCTTTCCATTTTGTTCTGCAGGCTCTTTAAAAGAAAAGAAGCAGACAGGAAGAAGGTCCTTCAATCAGAAACTAGTCGTTAGTTCAACACCAAACCAAAAACATACAAAGATCAACAAAGGAGAACAAAAGAAGCAAGGCAGTGATAGGATGCATTCTAAGGATACACAAAGAGACCAAACAGAGGTTTATACAGAGAAAGAGGTAACAGACAAAGCTCATCCAAGAATTCCTGCAAGGGTTTCTCCAGGAAACAAGGAGAACTTTCCTTTATCAAAGCAATCATCAAAGAGAGGGAATGGCCCAAAACAATTCATTGAAACATACGATGTAACACCACAGGTACTGAATGAGAATGTTATAACTAAGACAAGAGTGAAGACAGAAGTCATCAAGAACCCAGCCAGAGTGAATGAGAAGCAACAGCGTAATGCAGCATCCTCAAGGCAAGGTAGTACTGTGCAAAGATTGAATGAACAACAGACCTATGTAGAAAGGGATCATGTAAAGTTACAGCCTCAGAATGTAGGAATTACTAGACAGGAACAGCAGTGGACTGAGCTGCCTCAAGAGATTGATGGACAGACTGGACACATAACTGGTCCAGGGAACTACACAGACCCTAACACTCAACCATGGGTTAGTCATATAGATACGGACCCTGCGAGGATTACTCCTGATAATCAACGTAAAGCAAGAACACAAAATATTCATCACCTGCAACACCATGACCATGACCACTATAAGCAGCATCAAGATCAGCTAGACCCTCGTGCTCCTCATCATCAGGGTTATGTAGTAGAGAGTCAGTTGGCTGCATCTACACAGGAAAGCTCAAGAACAGCTCCAGGTTTACAATCATCAAGGAATCTTGATTCACATCTAGAGAGTGGTGTGAGACAGGATCTAGTCAGTGATGGCATGGGACCAGTGCAAACAACTCAATCCATCTTGAGAGACTTGGTGGGCAAACTCCAAAAGATGAATGAAAGTCAGATACAAGCTCCACAAACTCAGCTCTCGCACCCCTCTAATGGTAGTGGATTAACCCAGAACGATATCAGTTATACACATCAACAGATGGGACATGGGTCAAAGAATGTCAGCAGGAGGGATGTGGATCATAATGTAAGAGAACAAGATGAGAGAATGCAAGATATGTTATCATTGGATAGAAACTTTGCCAAGCACAGTAAAGTCCATCATACTTCAAGATCCACGATCTATGGGACTAGTCAAGGAGCCAGTGCTGTAGGAACACACAATGCAGATCTCCAAAGTAGAGATGAGCAGCTAGAGCCAGTCAGGGATTCTGGTCGGTCATGTGATCATAAATCTACCAATCAAAGTCCAGGATCTGTTGTGACACAGATGCAAAGAGTTTCTCATGAGGTTGCTAAAGATCCCAGTACTTTGGATTCTGTGATAGATAGTAGGAATACAGGTAAGAGATGAGTAAGCAATGCACCTTGAAGGAACCTGGTACACTTGCATGTATTCACTAGCATCACAGTTTTGTAATTCCTCCAGGCAACCTGTCATTATTTGATATTTGTCTCAATGTCATCTCCCACCAGTTAGAAAAACAAGGAGATTGTGAGATGCAGTTATGTGACAACTTGTATTACTTCCTTCCCACAAGTTTGCCAATTTACAGTATCTGAAGTTGATATATGTTATATTTCCTCACACTCGATCAGTGCATACTAAAAAGCAAACATGAGCATTACATTTCATTACTCTCATTAACTGATTGCTTTTTGCATTGGTCATATGCAAAGCTAAGTAGTATTTGAATACCTGTATGATGCTGATGATCTTTACCGTAATGAAACTTCTTCATTATAAGGTCCTCCCAAGCCACACACATCTCCTAAGAGTCAGCAGGTCAAAGATGATGTTGGTGTTCAGACCCCGCCCTTCAGCTCTCGCCCTCCAGTTGTCATGACTGGTACTAAAGGTAGCAATGCATTGTGGGATCAGGTGCGGACTTTGAAGTATATTACCAAGGAGCTCCATTCGGCCAACATGAAAAATGGTGAGATGCTGGATTTCAACAAAGTTCTTGTGCTTAATATGGGCTGAATCCACTTGCTTATTTATTTTTTATTTTATTATTTTATTTTCCTTTTTTGGTGGTGGTTATTTTGATTATTGATTATGCTTCTTATTTCTCTTTTCATTTTTTCCTGACATAGAATTTGTCATACGGTGGTTAATAATTTGTTTTAAACATTCATTTATGATTTAGGGTTATATTCTTCTCCTTAGATAACAGATGCTCCATCTAGACCTAAAATATTGGATATTATATCTGGTGTATTCACTTTATAGACTTTGTGGCAGATTAGCCTTGTGCTAAACAAGTTAACCAATAAAGTCGAAGACTACTACTACTACTACTGCTTGACTTGTAATAGTACTTGAGAAGTTTGATTAAATGTGGAGCTACATGTACAACAAACAATTGAAGAAAGAAAATCAGACACATGTCAGCACATTCATTCATCATGTTACTCTGACCCCATTGTATTGACCTCATTACTGTAGGTGATGTGCAAACTCAAGAGCTTTTGACAGAGCTAGAGGAAGTGATTGAGACATTACCCTTCACCAGCCTGGACAGAGATCTACAAACAGAGATCAGTCTTGCTCTTCAACCAATCAGAAGTGAGAATAGTCAGCTAAGGAGAAGGCTGAGAATAGCCAATCAGCAACTCAGGCAGATCCAACTTCAAGCACAGGCAAAGGAAGGCAGCCAATCAGGTGTCAGTTTAGAAGGTTAGCAATGCTTTCTTTGTTACATTACTAGTATACAAAAATACAAAGCTGTGAGAAAGAATAGTGGAAATTATTTATCTGAGGAGGGGCTGGCATAGTACTATTTTTTCAGAGGGGCAAAGCTCAAGGAAAAAACAGTACATATTGCCAGTCCCTCCTCAGATATATAATTTCCACTATTCTTACGAACTAAATGCTTGGTATATTTGTTTAATATCACTTCATTACGATCCGAACGTTTGACTAAATGAATGGCTGGCATATGGTTTTTAACGCGCTATCAATGACAATGAAAATTTATTCTCATGTCGCCCACATCAGAGAAGTTTACAATCAGTTTGAATTTGTCAATTTAACCTGCGCACAATTATATTAACGTGCATTAAATGAGAAGCGCTAATTGCGCATTACTTTTGCCTGAATGTGATGTAATGTCACAATGCTTATCTACCTGAAAATCTCATGGAGTATGGGCAGTTCTGCCCATGAAAAAATAGTGGAAAATATTTGGAGCTCCGGCAGAGATTTGTTTATAATTGTGAAATTATATTTTATCACATGACCACCAATTGACCAATCATGTATTTAGAAAACTCATGAATATTCACAGAAGGAATATAATATATCTTAATCTGTTACTATAATGATATTTTATTCAATAGGACCAAAACAGATACCGGTAATGACATTTTTTCATTGTCACCAATACCTTGTGATGACCAATTCTTTGTATATATGGAAATATTCTTACCGGTACCTTGTTAATTGCCTCCAAATGGGAAATTTAGCCTAATAAAAAATAAATAAAGACACACCCACTAACTGTGAATTTTTGGAGACATTTTAGAGCGAGGGCTATGAACACCCAGCAGAGGGGCAAAGTCCACATTATACAAGAAGCCTTCATCAAGATGCTTGGGGATCCCTGTCATAAGCATAGTGTATCATTTATCATTAACAGTATTGACTCTGCAGTCTCTGAATGTAAACCTTCAGAAGCAAGTAGAAGAACTACAGACTGAAACAGAAAGACAAACAAGGGATATGGCTGAGTTAAGAGCTTCTCTAGATGCACTCAATGTTGATAAACACAACATGCAAGACATCTTCATGAAAATGGTAAGATATGACAAAAACATTGTTTATCACTGCAGTCATTTCATGATAAGTGTAATTTGTTAAAAACAGACAAGAACAATATCCTCTACATATAAGTAACAGCAAAATACAGAGATTGTGTGTTTGTATTTATTATATTCATCAAAAGACATCAAACCATTAGAAATTGTTTAAAAAGGATGGATCAGTGTATTAGTATGGATTTATTTATAACTACCTTCAATTTGCCAAGAGATGGCAGTATGATAGTTTTAGGTGAGGAGTGCATCAATGTTAGCATATGAGTTATGATTCCATTCAGCCTGACAATTACAATGAAATTGTACTGTGTGATTGATATTTTGGTACAGTTTCTACTCTAAAGACAACATTTAGTTGTTATTGAATGTTTCTTGTTGGCCTCAAGTAATTTTCTTAGTTAATAAAGGAACAATCAATTTTCATTATTATTATTATTTATTCGGCAAAAACAAAGAAAATCAATGAATAAAAAACAAGAGTTCATTTGGAAAAGAGTCACATGGATGCCACGAAAAGAAAAAAATTAACTAAATAACTCTAACCAGAAGGTCTTCTTTTCGAATCAATGTGGCTTTACAGAAATGGTAAAAATAAAATGGTGAAGTATGACAATTTGTGAATCAAAGGAGACTATGAAAAGTAATTTAATTCATTTTTTTTTTACTAGGACAATGATCTAAAGGAGAAAAGGAAAAGCTGGACTCTAGAGACAAGCACAATACGTCAAGAGATGACTAAGCTGAAATCTAAACTTGAATCTGAGGGTCTTAGAACTGAGTCCATTGAAAAAGAGAAGGAGATTTTAATACTGAGTGTCAAGCAGAGAGACTCAGAGATCAAACGATTGCAACAGATGACAAGGTAAAGAATGGATAGACAATGGCATGTCTTTGTGCAAAGTTTCTCATACATTAATCCATTGCCTATATAGGAAACAGATGACCTCTGTGTTAAGCCTATGGAAATGAGAAGATTCAGTAGTTAACATGTTAAGTACGTTTAGCACAAGTTGAAGCTTGTGTACAGTCATGCGTTAAAGTCAAACGGTCAAAAATTAGATTTTCTTTTTGGATAATCTTTTGAGACTAGAACACAATATTCAATTCAGTTTTATATAGAAGTCCTTTATTTGAAAAACCACAAATTTAGTGCTGCTTTTTTAAAGATTTGTAAATCACACTTTGCTTGTGTATGGATTCCACAAGGTCCAACTACCGTATTTTCTTCCCAGTATCATTTGTTCTTGACTTTCCTCCCAGAATACTTTCTGCTCCCTTACCTTCCTGCATGTCTTGTAAGACATGTAACTACTGTCGATGCAGGAATTACATTGACTAGCAACACTAAAGGAGTGTGGAAAATGTAGATTAATGTCTTGCCAAAGGACATAAGTGCCGCGGCGGGATTCGAACAGCGGATCTTGTGATCCACAGTCCTGTGACGTATTCACTCGACAACGACACCTCTAAATGAGTGACGTGTGGGGATGAAAAAAAAATAGTTGCTCACAACAAAAGTCCTATTAATCCATGTACTACAACATTTAAATACCCTTAAAAAAAACAGTGGTAAAACCACCATGGTTAAGTATGGCATATATGTGAACAGTCCCTTATGTCTTGTTTTTGTTTCTCACAGGAATATGCAGAGGATCTTATTGAGCGTGGTACCAGAGAAATCTTTGAAATCTTCCCTTCCTGGTGAAAGCAAGGAATCTAGACTTGAGAAGTGGTTAGAAAATCATCACTCGTCCATCAGTACGCCAGTCAGCTTAAATAGGTATGTCCTTTACAGTTACCGGTCACTCTAACACTACAAAAGATATTGAAATATTTTCAATTCACATTTTGTATTTCATGCAGTAGAGATAACCTTGAACTCTCATTTAAGTCCAAATGTGATTTGTGTAGTGAACATTCCTGTATACACTCATAAATAATCATTATTTCTATTATACAGTGCGTCCCAGGAAAAAAAGAAACCAAGATTTATCAATGTTTTATCATAACTTAATCTAAATATGGATGCATGTGCTGCTAGCAACTCAGGAGCTACCTACCCCATTCTTTCTATCATAACCTCTATCAGATTTTGACTGCAAATCAAGTTGTAACAAATGAAAATGCATATTTACCTTGGGATTATACAAAGTAGTTTCAGTTATTACAAATTCAAGGTTTGTTAAATCTCGCGTTTAATAAACATGTTACAAAAATGAAGTGCATTATTCTGTACTTTTGTTTTATATCATAACAATTTAAAAGAGGTATATGTTCATGTATTTCTTGAAATGCCAGAATTTATAGGCTCCATTTTATATTTTTAATGATCTCTTGCAATCTGCTATAAACTGTCAAAGTTAAATTTAATTTGAATATATAGCATGATATTTATTACTAACGGTATGCATAAAATTCATGTTGTATTTCTTGCAAAGACTTCTGTTGAAAGAGAGAAGAAAAAAATCTGGAATGTATTACATTTCAACAGGTCGAGGGAAGCATTAATTATTAGTCATCACACATTTTATTAACCGAAAATTGAATCTTGTGTTATTAGGTTTATAGTAGCTATGAAGTATGAAGTGTCTTTATATAACCTATCATGAAACCCAGTATCAAACAAGGAAATAAAACACTGTATACATGGGTTCTATGTGTATATACCTGCCAGCCAAATTCCTATTTTACAAAGTGTGCGTAACTGTGTATACTCTGAAAGGGAGCCTGAAGTCAAGATACTCACATTTATTATGCTGGTAGGATCACACAACAATATGGTACTAGCTAGTCACATGATCATTCCAAACAAATTAGGTGTATTTAATGATTACGAGTGAAATGTATATAAGTACCTATCATGTAGTACTATTGTCTTAAGTAATTTCATATGTTCTCTCTCGAGTTCATTGGAGAATGGAGAGTTCAGATTTGCTGTTACACTGTGTGCTCTACCATACAGTAGAGTGTAATAGTCAAGTACATTGTAGTTGGAATACTGGTAGGATATGGGTTCAAGCCTCGGCAAATACATATCACCTCACCTTACAGGTCAAAATGTCAAATGTAAAGTATACTCAAACTAAATGTGATGAATAGCTCCTTATCTTATTCCACATAAATGAAAAGAGGGGTGTGTAAAATATTCTCATACACAGTTCACATTTTGTATGTATTTTTGAGAGATTAATGCTAGTCAGAATTGTGTAGCAATCATTGTTCCATCTTGCCAATCCAAGCATCACAATCACATTGCCACTCTTTCCTTCGATACGACACATATCAAACCTATAAAACACACTTGAATGTAAATGCGGTTCTTGGACCAAATTTTCTGAAATCACATATTTAATATATTTATCATCCAAACTGTCTTTAGACCAACTTTAAGCCCAACATGTCTCAAATGGGAAGTTCTTTTATATGAAACAAAAAATGAAAATTAAACTTGTCACCACATTTTCTCCCATACCAGAACCGACTCTTTATGGATTTCATTTTATATTTGTTGTTTCTCTTTACGCATTTGGTGAGATGAGTTTCCGTCAGAGTTTTTATTGTAGCTTAGGGGTGGTCCTGTAGAATAGGGACCGATTGGAATGGGGAATCCCCCATGTATACATTGTTTATGTTGAGATGTAGGATGAATCATATCACAAGGGCAGTGATTAAAGCCCTGTTATCAGTAATTAGAGAACAGCTTCAACCATCGCTCAAGTAGTTGTAGTAGTTTAGGGGTTTTGCATAAATATTCTTGTCCAAAACTCTTGATAGAAAATTATAGTGTTATTCTGTCTAAAAATGAAAGGTAACAATGTTCCATTGAATACAATAATTGTACCGCTATGTCCTTTTTGTAACTCATAAGCAGTACACTTCCTAATAATACCAGTAGTTTTTGTATTCAGCTTCAACACCATTGAGCAAAGACAAAGTAATATGAAAGTAAAAGGTAATCCAATGATGCATGGATATATATAAACAGCTCATGTGAGTGTCCATTAATCTGTACACAATGATTCATCTACTTTAATAGATCAGCAAGATATTGTAAAACAGCATCTGAGGAACTAACACTTCAAGTTAGTTCCTCTTTTCTCGTGCTTTTTTTGCTCCATTATATTTGTTTTGCATGAGAAATAAAGTATGAGGGGGGGATACCTCCAAAAGATGATAGTCTTAGTTGCCTTTAGGTTTCATCTGTCAAGATATCCAACATTAAAATAATATTTTTTCTTTCTTTTGAACTTTAATTAAACAAAATCAGCAGTATTTTGCCTTTGAAAGTGAGACTAATAAAAAAGTTTTGAGTACGTACTTAATAAGAAATGAATCACTTCGCATTGTACTAGCTGTGTCATGCCTAATTGCAGTTACACAATGATTGTAGCTACTGTCACATTATAACAATATATTACTGGTTGATTACTTTACAGCATTCATGTACAGTGTACACTACTGCAATATTAACTACAGTAAATGATGAAAGTGAATGTATGACAGTAAATGTATTTTGTATTGCTCTGTTAGCATTGTTCTTTGTAATACATTGTATATGTATAGTTTGCTTCTTTTTTTCCTCCATCCATTTTATTGCCGATTCTATTGTGCTTTCTTCTCTTCTTCCTACTTTTGTCTTCTTCTTCAAATTTAGGAATGATACGGTTGACAGTCTCCATCAAACAGCATGGAGACAGGGTCAAAGGTCATCACCACTTGACTCCATATCATCTTCATCATCATCATCATCAGCCAGAGTAAGTCATTATATCAAGCTTTCATCTCCTGATGCGTCACACAGAGATGATTGGAGGAAGATAGTCTCTGATCAACGAGGGGAAAGACAAAAATCATCTCAAATAGAAGCTACATTTGGTGCAGATGGACGTTGTGATGATTTGGACTCCACCCTTGTCGAAGATACTATAGATGGTGATGGGACTGCGTATATGAGCTTTGCTGATACTCAAATTGGCAGCAGAAAGCCATGGATATTTCAGGCATCTCAACATAGACCTTCACCTAGTGGTGGTGGCACACCTAGCTGGGTGAAAAAAGAGTTATCACCAGCTACAAAGTCAGGAAGAAAGCAAATTGGCAGTGACAAGACTGTTCATGTTTCTGATAGCCTAGGTAGGACAGGGAATGAGAATGATAGGAGATCATCACCACTATATAAACGGAGAATTGATTCAACTTCAAGGTTGAGAAAGAGTGACGAACAAGCTAGAGACTCGGAGAGAGACCTTGGTAGAATATTCAATGCAGCAGAACCAGGTTCAGTCGTATCTGAATCTACGATATCATCAATAGCTTCACAGTATGAAGCTCAGTTTCAAGTAGGTTTATCAAAGCTTGATGATGATATTGCTAGATTACAGCAGAACTTAAAGGGATTAGTTCAAAGATAATACATCTTCAGAAACTGCAAATGTTATTTTTCTTTATAGAATTATTACAACATTGTGTTTCTTATTTATCATAGACTCATAGAAATATGTTACACAGTTAGATATCAGTGGCAGATACTAGTTTTATGTGAATCAATCCTGTTCTTACATGTATGTATTTTATTTATATTTGAACCAAATACATGAGTTGAAATGAGCCTGCATGTCTCTCTATATATTCCTCCATGTTTACAATTATCAAACACCATCATTCATTATTGAGGACTTCTTGCCTTTAAATAAATAGTTTTACAGTTGCTTGAAGGATAATACATTATCAATTTACTTTTATTTCCATCTTCCTTTCTGCAGAGAACTTTATCTTAGATTGGCATTGAGTTTGAAATTCTATTCTTGTCTTTGTATTGAATTCATTATCATCTTTATTGGAATAGTACATTGATATTTTGATTTGCATAAATATATTTATTGATTGGTTATTGTATTTAAGTATTCTCTATATCCCTTTGTCATGCAGACAATTTCTTTGTCATGTAATATAATTCTCTTTGATTATTTACTACATATCCCCTCCATGCTGAACACATTTTAGTATATTAACTACGTACCCCTCCCCCTCCCCCCTCCTCGGTCTTTATCTTTCCT
>BEXV01000646.1:17970-28958 GCA_003118195.1 Hemicentrotus pulcherrimus
TCACAGATAGGACATACATGTACATGACATATTCATAATTCCTGCAAGGTCCTGCAAAAGGGACATCGTATCTTTAAGAGAGCACTCATGTGTTTGTTTTAGGGATGACAATCATTGGTACAAAGGTCACATAGACTCAACACTTATGTAATATATAAACAAGATTGCGGAGATAAATAAGCAGGGCACCATGTGCACGACAAAGAAAGAACCCATTGTACATCCATGGATCTTACCTGAATAAGAAATGTCCTTTAAAAAAAAAGGATTTGATTTTATGTATATTATGAAGTGTAGCCATGAAACTTAAAGAGAAGGTTAAGTTCTGGGAAGAGGTTAAAAAATAATTTGTGAGCGTTATCGTTGTATTATCCAAGTGTGGAAGAACATCAGCTAAAAAATGCTCCCTGAAAAGCATGGCTCTTTTAATGCCTTTATATTCTAAATATGGCATGTAACATCATGAAAATCAGGACAGATTTTTTTGCCACAAGTTTGTGTAGTCCCATATCCATCTTTCTGTATACAGTGCTTGTAACTTTACCAAGACTGGGTCAAATTTCTTATCATTTTGATGATTCAAGAACCTTGCAGTACACTAGATGATCACCCTTTTTTGATCGATTCCACAATGTTTCTTTCATAATGCAATCGCATAACCACAACTTAACTTTATCTTTAAACATAGTGGTAATCACCACACAATACTTTTCACCCATTAGTTTTTCTATAATCCACCGTTGCTAAGCTGTACAGTAATATAAATAAAAATGTGTATTTGTGTATATATCTACCTTTAAACCAGACATAAAGGTATGGTGGTGAAAAAACATTGTTCAGGAGAAAATCAGCCTTAAATTTTAAGGAAAGTGAAATGTTTAGTTCGCCCATCGACCTAAATGTAGTAGATCCATGGTCTGCCATATTGCACGATGTCTCAAACGTAGAGCCAGACACAAGATGTAATTTTAATCCAGTGTGGAAAAAAAAGATGCATCTAAACAATTTATGATTTCAGGTTATTTTTAATCTGAAAATCAGTCAGAGAAGAGGTGAGATGGAGAACAAAACCATGAAATTCTTAAATTTATCAACTTTATTCTTTACTTAGTCTGCAAAGCTTTGTGGTAAGTAATGATGCACCTGCGTGAATTTCATTTTTTGCTTGTTAAATCTTATTCGATCTTCTGAAAGTTTATATTTAGAGAGAGAGAAAAGCAAGTTCTAATTAACTCTTAAATTTACAGTGATCTACAGGGTATCAAGACCTCAGCCAAGAAAGATGGGGATGACTACATCCTAAATGGAAGCAAGGTGAGAAAATATCTTTCGAGAGCCAGAGGGATGTTGACTCTGTGTTAGCTTATAAGTTAACACCCTTCCGGCTCTCAAGAGACAAAATAATATTTTCAGACCATGAATTTGATTTAGAGTGTAAGTTTAAGCTAGGATGAGGTTAAGGGCTATGTTAGGTGTAGTTCTTGGTATTGGGTTGAAATTGCGAAGTTTGGTTGGTATAGGATATTGACCACGGAGCCATTGTCATGTGAACATGTGTTGTAGGACTTCACTTGGATGAATAGAGTGTACTTTACCATGCATGTACTTTATAATGGTTAAGGAGACTGAAGAAAATAAAATATAACTTATAAAAAATATGCATGGAACTCAAGTCACACATGAATTGCGTTCTCTAGGAGAACGCATATGGTGCATCTACTAGTCTACTCACAAGTCCCTTTTTTGTCAATTGAGAGTGTTTAAACTTGGCATATTTTTCAGAGAGTTAATATTGGGAGATCATATCTTAAAGATAACCATGTGGAACCCCTAATATACAGAGCAAAAAAATAATTGTGATTGGTACACTTGTCTTAAAGACATTTTCATCTCATGTTTCTATTACCCAAGGTATTCATCACCAATGGTTGCCTGTCCGATGTGGTGGTTGTTGTGGCCATCACAGATCTAAACGCTAAGAAGAAAGCTCATGGCATCAGCCTTTTCTTGGTTGAAGCCGGTATGCCAGGGTTCACCAAGGGAAAGCCACTGGAGAAGGTCGGACAGAAGTCTGTGGTAAGTCAGAATCTATTTGACTCAAGTTACTATTTACTTTTCCTTCTTTTCACCCACTTCTTTTTTGGTAAAGCAGGGTATTCCAATATCTATTTAAAATAACCAGACAAGAAGAGCTTGAGAATGTGGATATTTATTTGGTCAATGGTTTGGAGCTCAAAGCTAGGAGCCAATGTGTTGAGTGTCAAGCCCTGTATCTCGGTATATGTATATGTAGGAAACCACATTTTGCTAGCTTTTGTGTGGTATTTCCTGATCCTATTCAAATTCAGAGATTTTTGTAGAAAGATAGCTTGTATTGAAGGAGAAATCCACCCTAAACATAGAAAATTTGTATTTGTAAATCAGTAACAATTTTGATTGAAAATATGATTTTCATGTTATATCCATCATTGTTTCCCTTCTTCCACAAAGGATACTTGTGAGATGTTCTTTGAGGATGTACGCCTCCCAGCCAGTGCATTGCTAGGTAAGGAGAACCAAGGCTTCTACATGCTGATGAATCAGCTTCCTAGAGAGAGGCTTATCATTGGAGTAGGATGCCAGGCCCATACTGAGTTCATGTTTGAAGAAACAAGGAACTATGTCAGGCAGCGTAAGGCATTTGGCAAGACTCTGGGCAACATCCAGGTATGTTCTCTCATATATGTGACTTTCCAATTAGATTTATTGATTTCCAGTGCATCAGTATGATTCTTGATGTTGTCCACTCCAAGCCAGTCCACAGAGTTTTTGTACAGCACTTTTGCCTTGCAGTTCAAAGTACTTTAGTCCACAAAGTAGTATGATTAAGAACTGCTTAAAATAGCTTAAAATGATAAACAGCTTCAAAGCATTTAGTTGAGCCAATAAAATGTATAACATTCCATGCTTTATAACAATATGAGTGGCTGTACAAAAGTGAAAACACATTATGGATATCATCTTATACAGAAGGAATAGCTGTCCTGTTTTCAAAACGCATTGGCCTGAAGTTACGTATTCTCTTAGCAAATGTAATATTGGTAGACATACATATAAGTATGATCACTCTATACTCGCATGCTAATATTGTGATAATGCATTTCTTTGGAAAAACTATTCAGACTCCCTGTTCACTTTTGGCAAGTTGATTGTAAAATTTGTTTGCAAATGCTTGCACTGATTCTATTTTGATTCCCCAACAACATGAAACTTGTTTTTGGACTTCTCAATCCTCCCTCTCTCTCACATGGTGTATCAGCAAGCCTACTGTATATGAAACTTGTTATTTCAAACTGCACATTCTAAATGGAAGTATGTAGCAGTAAACTAAACAGTGCAGCTGACTTACTGTAGGGTCATAGCAGTTTATCTTATTTACAGTAGAGCCATGAACAAGAGGTTAAAAAATTATCTACATGTACATATATTTTGTGCTTATTTCCAAAGACAATCCAACACAAGCTAGCCGAGCTGAAGACTTTGATCTGCGTCGGAAGAAGCTTCCAGGATGACTGCCTGAGACTGGAATCGGAAGGCAAATTGGACACATACACCGCATCAATGTCAAAGTACTGGTAAGTCCCCAAAGATTGTTTGACATGTGCTCGGTTGACAATTGCTCTGCTGTTAATGGTTGGTTGTTTTTTTTAATTTTTTACTTTATTGCTAAGAAAGCATTTGCGTGCTTGTAAGTAAGGAATCCAGGGATCGTTGGGTTTAAGTCCTCTATGAGGGACTTGGTAATGAGGATTAATGCCTTATCAAAGGGCACCAGCGCATCAACTTGGTTTTCAACCTGGGACCTCCCAGTTACGAGACCATTGCTCTACAACTGAGCCATCGCGCCTTCACATTTCAACATTTATAAAATTCCTAATTTAATCCTGAACACCCCGCTCTAAACCTAGCATTAAGTCCAATCACAACCCTTGTTTCTTTGACGAGGTAAAGCCTTAAGCAAATGTCATCAGAGAAATGAAGGTGGAACATGTATCAGATTATCACATTCTTAATTGGAGATGCCTAAAAGGGATTACCAAAGCTACAATCAGTACCCTCTAAATGCGTGCCCTCTCTACTTGAACTACCTCTAAATAAGAAAAAAAAGGTATGTTATTTGTCAGAACAATTTATTTCTGTTATGCCTAGTTTTAGCATTGAATTTGCTACCTGGGATTGTTACAAAGAATCAAGTTTAACCAGGATGTGAGTTTGGGTGTTGACATGATGTCCTGTTCTCCTGTCCCGGATTTGTGTGTAATTTGCCGGTCAATATGGTTATACAGTAAACCAATGAACAAATATTTTAGCCCGCTCTGAAAAAGTCAATGGGAAAATGCGTGTTAAACTAGTGAGCAATAATATAGAGCCAGTTGTAATTTACATCGCGCATCAGCTCCTGTAATTTACATCGCTCATCGTGTATAAGAAAATGCGCACTCTATTGGGACGTAACAATCACACACTAGGCAAACTATTTGCAGTGTATCGAAAATCTGTCAAACACTGGATGAACAGTGCTGGTTTGACAATGTTTTTGCAACTTCTAATGCTAGGAAACCCTGTGTAGCCTACATAATTTAAGAGTATAAGATAGTAAGAGTTTCTTGTTTGCTCTAGATGTCTGATGTGGTTAATAATAGTACCGTAATATTGACTGCCTAATTCAGGGCAATACGACTTGTCATATATCACCTCACCTTTGGTTAGGGCGATGTGTTGTATTGCCCAGAAGGCAGTCAATATTACTTAAATATATAATGTTCAATTTAAGTGGGAAATGTTTGAGTAAAACTAGGAGTCATACACCATGCTCCACACACTTAATAGAATATTCAGATTTTTGAAATGTTATAAACCCCAAAATGTATTCTTGTGACAAGTCCAATGTCACTTCTGTGAGGAGAAATTTAAGTATTCTCCTAATCAAGAGCAATAAAAGGTAACGAAACTGCAAGGGAAACGTGTTAATGGTCATTTTATTCCTTTACTTGTCGTTTTGCCAGGGGATCTGATATCATCAACAAGGTAGCGACGGAATGCCTTCAGCTCCATGGTGGATGGGGTTACATGTGGGAGTACCCCATCGCTAGGGCTTTCTGTGATGCTCGAGTGGGTGCCATCTATGGTGGTAGCAATGAGATAATGAAGGAACTTATCTACAGACCCATCGTAGCCTCCAACTAAAATGAGTGGCGTGCACCTTGCAAGATGTGCCCCAGAGTCTTTCCTGTCTAAGGTTAATGTAAACTCATTCCAAATACAAGCCTGTATGATGTGAAGGGAATTATTAAATGATATGCTACTTTTATGAGAGAAAATGATGAATTTAACAAACCCCCTAAATGTAAATTGGGTAACTAAAATCAGCTGTAGCATTTAATGTAATGAGATTTAAAAAATATTGAATATCATACTATAGTTAACAAAAATATATCTAGATGAAACAAAAATTATCAAGCCAATATGTGAAATCTTAACAGGTTTGTAACAAGTCATGTACATAGGTTTTCTATGATGTTAATTTGAATTTGAAAGTGAGGTTGGCAGCATATTAGGAATGAACAACAATGAGTGGTTTTAAATGTCAAAGGATATTAGCTAAGCTTCTATATTCATTTCTTCACAATGGGCTATTACATCTTATATCAGCATTTTCAGTGCAATGAGTGTTTCTACATGACCAAAGATATTTAAATGACACTCATTTGACATTACATAATTGTTATAGTTTGGTCTTTTTTCTCTCTTTTTTTTTATATGGGTTTTAAAAAAAAAATGCTGTTAGTTTGTTTATTTCGGGCTCCTTTTTCTTCTTCTATTTTGCAGATTGTAGCAAGCCATCATATTGCTTTGTTATGCAATGATTAATTATTAATGCTAAAACTCTCATTGCTTTCTCTATAGGGTAATTGCAGTAAAAATTACATTGAAAGAACATTATCTTAGGATTTGCCTTAAAGTATGGTAACATAGCAACGGTCCTCTACCAACCATTTGGGTGAATTCTTGAGAGTAGATTGTATGTTTCAACTTCAAGTGCTTAACGCTCAAATCAATTTGATTCTCCTTTTTTTACTTTATTTTATTGTAACATGTCAGTTGTTATTGATGATTTGAATCACAATCCAGACATATTAACATGTCATTTAAGCTTAGGATTTGGTCTAAAACTCTTATTTCAGGGTGCATTCATGTTCAATTCTGCCGATGGGACCAAGAAAGATGCAATTAAACAAATGCTATCAAATCACATGTGGTAGAAATATTATCGTATAATTTTTTATCTGATATCTTAACAATTCCTTAACCTGAAAATGTATTTATGGTCCACTTTCTCTTCATTGTCACATGTTTGTTAGATTTTTTAAAAAACAAATAATTTGTAGGGCAGTGCATGGTTTTAGCATTGACACATTAACACTACTTATGTTTTGTATTCATAATTAATTTCTTTATCTGTGTGTCAATCTGACCATTGACCATATACCTGTGTGTATTCAGCATCATCTTCCATGCATAAAGATAAAGTCGAGTTCTTTTCATGTGATTGTATTGTGAAAAAAACGGTGTGGAATCTATCAAAAAAGGTTGATCATCTAGTATAAAAGTATTCGTGTGTATTGCAAGGTTCTGGAATCATCAAAATGATAAGAAACTGACCAAGTCGTATTAAAAGTCACATGCTCTGGACTCAGAAATGTGTACATGGGACTACACAAACATGTGGCATGAATATGAGGGCACTTGAGATGCCGTCCTTTTCAGGGGACATTTTGCCATGATATTTTTCCACACTAATATAAAAAAAAACAAAATGGCTCAAAAATTATTTTGAATGTGTAAGAGATGTTGGTGCAGTCTGTATTACAGATGGATGGAGGTTTAAACTTCCCTCCAGTTTTCCATGTAAATGTGAAAAGCAGTAGCTATAGGTGAATTATATTTTATCCTTACCTCATATGGACATTCTTGAACAGAGCTGTTTGACAGACATGGTCTATTAGAAGTTATTCTTGTACAACACTATTTTGTAAACATAATATATATTTGTTGATGACCTATACTTGCTGTGATTTTATAGATATATATGGTGATATTTTGTTAGTGCCAGAATATAATTTTATGTTGAATATTAACAAATGTTTATAATTTTTGATAGACTATTTACTTATTTACGGCTAGTGATTTGCAAAAGTTTCATAGATACGACTGCCTTGACCAGTGAACAAGTACCTATATAGCACCTCACATCTAATATTATTTATGCAAGGTATCTTTTTTCATCTTGTAATGTTTCAATATACCGTAATGCAATTGTCTAGCCTAGAAATTAACCACTGATATACAAGTAAACATGTAGCTTGTATATCACAGGGTATTTTGCTTATTTTTCAAATAATTATATTTCATATGCCAATACAGGAAGGCATTATATGTAAGATTTGATGTATGAATTCAATAAAAACATGATGAATGTACTTCTGCATTTACGTCATATGATTTATAGCTAAGCTTTAATACAGTAATACAATTTAACCACTTTTTAGCACTATATGGCATTAAAACACATATTTAAGTACATGAATGGTTCTTAATGACTTTGTTGGGGGGGGGGGGGNAAGTAGTGAACAGACTTTGAACTAACCCATTCAAATCAATATTGTGTTGCATTAGAATAGAGAAGGTGTATAAAGTAACTGCCTAAGAATTGCATGGTAGAAGGGGGTGGGGTCATTCTGTAGGACCGAAAATGTTAAGAACCATTGATGAAAAACACTCTTCAAAGAATGCAGCTCACTTCACTTAAAACAAATTTACAAACGTCAAACAGCTTCTCAGTTTTCAACTTGTGCTTTATTTTTTATGTGGCCGTATCAGTAGCCTCATACATATTACATGTATAAACAAAATATTTTGGGATAGATTAGTATGCTAAAAACTCTGGAAATGTAACCTAGAGGCAAATTCTTTTAACCCCAGTTCCCCAGTTACAATAGATTATTCAACATTTCTTATTCAGAGGTAAGAAGCATGATATGATGGGTAACAATGCACAATTTATATTATGTCAATTGTGTATAATGTCTCCATAGCAAAACTCGTGACATTAGAAACCAAACCTCTCTTCTCAAAATACATTTTCAAAAATATGCCAAATCCACTACACTTGGTAAATTAAAGACTACAACAGGTTATTAAAACCTACCGGATCCACATTTCTCTTCTGGGGAAAGGAGATTGTCAATACAGACTGTCTTACAAACTTCTCCAGGGCATTGGGTGATCTCTAGGTTCATACTGCATTACAATTTTCTAGTACCAGCTAGATATCAAAACACTTTGGTATAAATAAATCAGAGTGAAGCAAATATCTAAGTATAAAACATGTACTTCCAACAAACACTTCCATCTACAAATTTGTCCTAAATTGAACACAATGTTTTCATACTTCCATAGGACTCCCTTCATATCCACTTATAACGTTCTATTATTTACAACATTTAGGGGAGGGAAGTAATTTTCTATTTACAAAGGAAAGGCAGTGAGTTTCATTGGTATTGAAACCATATCTCATATCACTAACCATATTTCAGTGGTTAGATCTATAGAGATGATGCTGACTTGTGATCTGATGAGCAGTTTCTGTGCTGCAGCAGTCAATAGAAGAACATAAACATTTGACACTCGACAACAAAATACGAGTATGAAACATGAACTTTAAGGGGGGGGGGACACAGGAAATGATTCATGTAAATGGAATGAACAAATTTTGTACAAAAAAAGAAAAGAAATGTAAAACTAGAAGAAATACAGTACATAATGCAAGCAGAAACAGACTTTATAAGGACCATAACAATAAATATAATTAACAGATCCAAAAGTTTAATAACGTTGCCTTAACATGAAACACAAATTAGGAGTATAATATAGGGGAAAAAAGTTGTAACAAGTAATATATTCTCTGCTCATCATTCTCCCAATAAAAAATGCATTGCTTCAGATGATGAACTAAATGGAAATCTATACAAGCTTAAATAAATATCTAATATGTGTACATCTTGGTCCTGTGTACGTCTTTATCTTCACATTCCCTGCTCCTGTTGTAGTAGTAGAAGAGACCATCTTTCCTCTGCAGCTTCTTCACATAACCTGTCTCAGGCCATCGGTTGGGCTGTAATGGAAGAATAAATGTTACAAGGAAATTAATTGATGCTACGATGATTCTATAATTAAATTATTCCAACACTCCTACTACTTAAACATTGAGAAAAGTATTCTCAATTAGAAAACTTACAAAAGTTTTTGGAATAAAAATACAACTGTGGACAGCCTCATGGATAAAACTTATTTTGTGCTGTGTTACCCAAAGAAATGTATTTTTATTCATGTATTTGTTTAAAAATTTTTTTTTTCATTTATTTTTTAAACCACATGTACATGTACAGAACAAACAAACTTCAGTACAGTTTTAGAGTGTTAACAGTAAATCATTATGTACTTCCTGAATTCAGTCCACTTTAATTTTGTACTCGGTGTCTTTGGGATACATGCAGTTAGGCAAGACTGAATTTGCTTGAGCGCAGATTCTTTTCAAAATCAAAGAGATTTCATTATTTCTTAAGATTTTTCTCTCAGCCTATTCATCAAACTGCAAATGGCAGTTTTAAAAAGATATATATTAATGAATTGAAGCTTATTTAGATGCAAGTCAAATATACTCAAAAGTATGTTGCAAGATGCAAGATCAAAGGCGAGTGTCTTTTTCTTTCCTTTTCATCATCTTTTTCTCTCCTGCCCTTGTTCTTTCTTATAGCTATTCATATTTTTTTCTTGAATTCTTTTTCATCCTCTTTCTTATTTACTCAAGCTTTTTCTAATTAAGTAATGTATTATTTTAACTTATGCTCACTCAGTTTTTATGAGAAACGATTTGGAACTCAGCATCTGGCTGCGATTTATCATTAAATAAACCATTTTGAATTGAAATGAATACAGCCTTACAGGAAGGAAAAAAAAAAGAAAAGAAAATCAATATTATTTATATGTAGATCCTTAGGTTTCAGCTCAACTCACCTCATCATTTTTAACAGAAGTATATTCAACAGCATCTCTGTATCCAGCCAGCTGGAATCTGTAGTTCTCTTCTACTTCCTCTGACCAGCGTTTAGGCCTGGTCATTCCCTTTGGTTCTTGAGCTACGGCAACGGCCATGTTTAGATGGTTCTTTGGCAGGGAACAGTAATCTGTGAGATGAAGGGCATGAGAGGGAGATATACGATTTAAGTACAAGTCAGGACAAGGTTTACTGTTTTGTAAGATTTGGAGCCCTAAAATCTATATTTGTATAACTTTGTAAAGGCTACCGGTAGTCAATTTGACTTGTAATTGACAACTATTTTGTGGGCCATGTATTTTGCTCAATTATTCAATTCGTCAAGAGTTATTCTGCCATAAATCTTGTCAGATTCAAGCAAGAACAATGTCATTTTTTCAAGAAAAGCCAGCAGTGCTATTTTGACATTGCAAAATCAAAGGTTCCCATCAGGCCCATATCAGCGCCTTCATATTTAGATCTACATGTACATGTATCTCCCATGATTCCACTCCTGTGCATGTGCAGTAAAAAATTCCAACAGGATATTAGATTGAAGCTGCAAACAGGAATTACAGGCCACTTAACACCGTCTCAATCTCGCTTAGCCATGTCAGCCAGGGGTGGTATTCTGAACATTGTTGTAAGTTTTGTGTTATCTTTTGTTGTATCTTCCAGAGATAACACAGTGCTAATATTGTTGTAAGTTGGTATTCTGAACATCATTTTGTGGATTTAGCTCCTTTTGGAATGAAACATAATATTGTACATGGAAAATTTCATATTTTCTCAATAAAGTCACTGAAATTTATTCAAATTCAGCAGCAAACCTTTCCTTTTAAATAATAATAGT
>BEXV01000646.1:50821-68547 GCA_003118195.1 Hemicentrotus pulcherrimus
AAATTTAAAAGATAGTAGATAATAGATGAGGAATAGATAATTACGAATATATGACATTTTCTTTTTTTTAAATACATATTACTGCACAAACCCACCAGAGGACATGCAAGGCAGTAACATCAAGAGTTCAAAATTTCAAACACTTGTGATTAAGTAGGATTGGAACATCTCGAGAAAGAAGATTGAATTTTATAAGTCAATTGCATCATTTTACATGCAAGTGTGATAGCAATGTTTCAGTTTCAACTCACCATCAACTATGGACTAAACTAGCATCTTTGATACTTAAATATATGATTTGGTTTGATAATGTAATTGATAAGTGTTGATAAAGTTTGGGGCAGAACTGCAGATATCTTCATTTGGCAAACCGTTAAATATGGGAAGCCTCGTTTGCCCACCATTGCAAAACAAAGTTTGAAAATGAATATCACACCTTGGAAAGTGAGAGATTGAGTTAACTGATCCATTTGATAACCATTCATTCATTCATTTGTTTTATCCTTAGAAACATGGTGGACACCTGCCGATGCGGATAAAGGCTGTGCCAGAAGGATCTGTGATTCCATACAAGAATGTCCTCTTCACCGTAGAAAACACAGACCCTCAAGTCCCATGGATTACAAATTGGTTTGAGGTAAATGTTCCTCCTCCTTTTTGTTCTTGTGTTATCACTGAACTTTTAATGACAGGGGACCGTGTCTCATATATTTATTACCATTGCTCTATTATTCAGTCACTGTACTTCATTCATTAGTGCAAAACCTATAAAGATCCAATCAAACATATGAGGGACCCTTTTTTCACCTCTTGTCTATTGTGGCGGTGTCATTGTTGATTCACATGACTCTCATTTCAAGGGTGGAGGGTTTGAGTACCAGCCCAGCACTAACCTCTTTTGGCAACACATTAATCCAAGTTGTTAAATGGGTACCACGAAGGTTCAAAGGTCATTGTAGTTTTCTCAGCATTGTGAGCGTTTGTAACATTGCATCATTCTGGAATGCTGCCTGGAGTGTAGAGAATGTACATACAGTGTGAGCGGGCAAGTCTGAATCCGATGACCAGGGTAATAATATATCTGTACAGTGCTTAGAGACATTGTCAATGTATTAAGCCCAGAATATTATTATAATTTGTTTTCTTCTAGACTTTGATGGTGCAGGTATGGTACCCTATGACAGTGGCAACAAATTCCAGAGTACAGAAGGGGCTAATAGCCAAGTACCTGAGTGAGACAGCTGATAATCTGACAGGCCTTCCCTTCAAGCTCCATGACTTTGGATTCAGAGGAGTGTCATCAGTGGAGGTAATTTAACCTGAGATGCAGGCAGGAATCCAAACCTAAACTAGCTTCACAAGGAACATGCACACTGCCTCTATGCACTTATTTGGTAGTTTGCTGGCACAAACCCTTGCCAGTCACAATGCGTTACAAAATGTCTGAACTAAGAGACTATGCAGACTGCAAGGTCTACTGCACCACATAGGTTCTGTACTTAGGCTGCTCTTGTTTGAAACAGCCAGAGAATGACAGATCTAGACATGGCTCAAGAATTTATGGAATTGTGTTAACATGTAAAATTAGATTCTGTGCCTGCAGACTAGTAACTAATAGGTAACCCTTGGTCCAAGTTGAGGGAAGTCCCCTACGTTTTGTTTTTAAATTAGCACCAGAGTGTTATAAAATGGCAAGAGCCCTGAATACACAGCAGGACTAATTATAAGGAAAAGACAGTTTGTACCATTTTTGGTACATTATGATGTGCTAAAGTTGTGTCTGCAAATTATGTGGGAGCACATACAATGCAGGTTAGGTGTAGTATACCACAAAAAATTTCACACCCTGCCTTGTGGCTGTGAAAATATTTTCTTCCAAATGATAGACCATCAAGACTGTATCTTTGATAGAAAGGATTGGATTTTCTCTCAAACAAGAAAGATGTTTGTATTGCAAACTTCTCAGGTTTTAATCGCAATAAGCTTGAATTCATTTTATTCACTTTTATATGTACAATTTTGTCTAAACACACAAAAAAATGTTTACACAATTTACCATGTTTGATCGCTTGGCATGCAGTGAAGGTTTTTTTTCTTTCTCTCTACTTTCTACAGACGGCTGGCATCGGTGCTGCTGCCCATCTAGTCAATTTTCAAGGAACAGACACAATAGCAGGCATTGTCATGGCTAAGAAGTATTACTCCTGTAAGATGGCTGGATTCTCAATCCCTGCAGCTGAACATAGGTTAGTTCTAAGGTTTAAAAATAAATAGCTCTGTATTAAAGGATATAATTTAATGCCCTTCTTGCTCCAACAGACAATGAATGCTTTGGTTTGTAATCAGTATGTACACTTAATAATGTTCTTGTTAATTTGGATTTATTATCTACAGAGTACAGAGCCAAAAGGCATTTTGTAAATTTTGACCCCCAGTACTACTGAAAAGGTATCTTTAACCCTCCATCCCCCACACCCTAACAATATAGTGCTCAGAACTTTAAAAAGCTACTTTTTGATCTCCTCTCGCTACAGCACAATTACAACATGGGGGAAGCATGGAGAGCGGGAAGCCTTCAAGAACATGCTGGACCAGTTCCCTACTGGCCTGGTGGCAGTGGTCTCTGACAGCTTTGATATTTACAATGCTTGTGAGAAGGTGTGGGGTGAGGAGCTGAGGGAGCAGGTCATCCAGAGAGGTGAGTCAGGGTCAATACTCGTCATCAGACCTGACTCGGGAGAGCCCAGCGAGGTAGTTATGAAGGTAAGCTTTGTCATCCAAGTGTGAAGTGATTAAAACTTACCTTGACATATCTTCAAATATCAATTATACATAATGCATATAAATGTACATTATATTCATGTAATTGAACATTGTGTGCATTAGATAAACTTCCTTTGTGAAATCAGACAGAAAAATGCATACATTGTATGACTCTCACTCCAGTCACAGTTTGTCTGAGGTCAATATCATTAACCAATTTCCTTACTTCAACTCTGAACGAAACACTAAACATAACCTGAACCTTATGCCCTTCACAAATAAAGGTAAATATCTGCACACCATTCATCAATTTGCTGCTTGTGTTTCAACCAAGGTAATTTCCCATTTTTCTGTAGGTATTAACCATCCTGAGCAAGGTGTTCGGTTGCAGCAAGAACTCCAAGGGCTACAAGATGCTTCCGCCTTACCTGAGAGTGATCCAGGGAGACGGTATCAACTATGATGTCATCGATCAGATCCTGAGCAGAATGAAGAAGCTGGAGTGGAGCGCTGACAACCTCACGTTTGGCAGCGGGGGTTCTCTCCTTCAGAAGCAAAACAGGGATACGCAGAAGTGTGCCTACAAGTGCAGCTACTGTGTCGTCGATGGTGAATCGGTAAGAGCTTGGACTTGTTTCTTTCCTTGATATATTGTGTTTTCCTAATGTGGTTCCGTTAAATGATCAATGCATTCAATCTTAATTGTGCATTTTTCATAACGATAGAGCTCTTAGTTTTGATATTTCACCAACATGCTCCCATTTGCTATTCTTACCCTTCTTCCTTGCCTATGAAAGAGCTAGACAAGGTTGATATCACAGAATTAAAGGTAATGTTCATGTGAATTGTCATGTAATATGCCCTTGATAATTTGTTATGCCATTCGGTTTGTTGCTTGTGTAAAGTTTCTGGTATATTTGGTTTGTTTCTCCTTTTCATTAAACTTCTTGAATATCTCCCTTTTTTTCTATGGCAGATATACTATAGAAAGAAGTGCATGAAAGATGTTTCTAAATTTCTTCCACTTTGATTGAAACAAAATGTGAATATCATAAAACTTCTGAATTATACTTGTGTTATTGGGGTAAAAGTTGTCATCACAAGTGAAAATATGAGCGATTATAAATCCATCATAAATGATCATGATATGTCACTCTGATGCTGATTCATTGTTGTATGTATTGGTCTTTCAGAGGAATGTATTCAAGCAGCCTTCCACAGACCTAGGCAAGAAATCCAAGAAAGGACAGCTATCCCTGCAGGAGGTGGATGGAAAGATTGTTACAATAGAAGAAGGAAAAGGGGACCCAAATAAAGTAAGTGACCCTTTTGTACTGAAATATAAATGCTTCACATGCAAATTATGATAATTTGCTTAACAAATGATTCAACTTTAATCAAAATGAATTAAATTAAGTAGTCAGGCTATAACGTCAAAAATATTTCCTTACTTCAGTTCCGCAGATAATTGTTAAACAAGTGAAACATGTATTTGCTCTCCCTGCAAAGGAAGATTGGTCTATTCATCAGTATTTTACTTTCATCTCATATCCAGAATCTTCTAGAGTTGGTGTATGAGAATGGGCAGCTTTTGAAGGACCAGACTTTGGATGAGATTCGGCAGAGGGCTGAGATAGACCTTGTTAAACAAGGCTCTAAGAACAGGACCAAGTAAGATGGTTCCCAGTCAGGCCACAGAGTGCTAGACCACAGATATGACAGTTTCTAGAACTTTCATTGTATCTGCTATTCTCTCATAGTCTGTAAGTGAGTGGTAAGGGTGCTAAGATTCTGTACTCATCTGTGCGTATATAGTGTTCAAAATGTAGTCTCAAGTATCATTTGTGAATATAATCCTTTTTACAGTTTAATTGATATACTATCTTGGTTGAACCTTTTTTCTTGATTGGAAAGCTTTATTCATGTAGTTGAATCATTAGAATCTGCAGATCATGTTAGGCTCTGATCCCATTGCTGAATTTTGACTGAAATATACTACTTCAAGGCTTTCTAATTCTTATTTCTTTTCTTTTATCTAATGAAACATTTACAAATGGTGTGGATATGTATTTGTTAAGTTATTTATAAGGCGATAAGTCTGTGTGAGGGTAAGCATGAATCCGATGACCTGGGGTAATAATATATATATATCTGTAAAGCGCTTTGAGAGGGCCTTCGGTCCTGAAAAGCGATTTATAAGAACTAGCTATTATTATCATTATTACAGAATGCTTTCCTTAATCCCATTTGTTGCAATAGAAGTGATTGTTTACTGTTTGTAATGTATACAGATTTTAAGATTTTAAATGTACAAAATATCCATAATTAAAATGCCAATCAGGATTTCAATATGCCTTTCAACTTATAGTTTAGTTTGAAGTGGGGCATACGAAATGTATACGGTACACAGTATTCTTCCCAACTTTTCAAAGTAATTTTCAAATTTTTAGAAACTTTGTTTCCTCATGCACTGCTCATACAATTTGAGAAGCCCATCTACACACCATTTAGATGTTGTTTTCATCATGTAAATCTGCTATTTAGAATATCATCACACATGTTCAGTTAATCTGTTTGCTAAACTTTGAATAAACTTCATTACCTTCTCTCTAATATCTTACCAGAGTTTGTTAAATGTCTATGCAGCTGTTAATGCCACTTTTGGTATATTGGTAATCAATCAACTCTATAGAATAATAGTATAATACATTCAATATAAATTTATAATGCTTTAGTATTCAGGATTGCTGGATTTGCTGCATCATATCTGAGCGAGCCTTTCCTCATTAAAAGGAACAACAGTAGGGAAATATAAATGTTTATAGAGTGGCATGATTTGAGGATGAATATATGATTTATAATATTCAGAATTATGGGTTATATCCAAATTAATCAATATTTTTTCTTCTCTTTTTTAATAAAATGTACCCAGGTAATTATGAATGATAAATGTTGCTAATATGTTTTGTATATTTTGTGTTTTAAAGAAAAAAAAATTCCTTCAATGACTATATATATATATATATATATATATATATACATACTCAGTTTGTAAGTGATCTATGTCTACCCTACCGAATTCTGGTAATTATTTGTTATAGCATATATTATATATCTTTTAATGTGTTTTTACTTTTTATATTATTGTGTGCTGTGATGTGGATGTTGATCACCATTAAATAGGTATTTCATGTGATATTTGTTAACAAAACTAAGAAGAGAAAAAAAGACAAATGGTCTTGTTCTATTGAGGTAAATTATAGCTACAGCAACTGTTAAGTAGGAGGTTGCTAAAAATACACAAAACAATTTATAAAAGACTTGTGAATTATTTGTATGGTGTGGTGGTGTGATAACAATTTATTAAGAGATATAGGCATGTAGAAGAAGATGAAACTTTTTTTCTGAAATCTGGAATGTTAAATTTAGGAGTAGAGGCACTTTTTTAATACCTGATAAGTGATTATATATAAATCATTTTACTTGTATAGGTTAGTCACAGTGATAGATTTTTAGGAACTTAGATATTCTGTGTCATAGATGCAGTTGCAATACCAAGTTTCTCTGTCTCTTGTGTGCTGTGTTTAGCTAAATGGTGTACCGGTAATGTAAAATGGACATTTAAAATGGCAGGCATTAAATCTTTTTTTCTTCATTTTTTATGATTGAAAATGTCTTGTTGCAATACCTCTTCCATAAATTCTAAAAATGTGTTCCTTGGTATATTCCTGATTTAAGTGTGACATGTTGTATAAAATTTGGAAGTCAAATAATTTTAGATACACTTTGGGCTACTTCATGAGTGTCTAGGTACATCCTTGCTTATAAATATTACAATGTGATTTTCTGAGATTCTTTATATAAAAAGAAAGTGATTGCATATACACTTTAAAGTGAAAAATGTGTAATAACTGTTGAAATATATACATTTGTAGGAATAATTCGTAATAAAACCTTGTTACTTTTCACTTTTGCAAAACTGGGAAATTTTGATATTTGGGTACATGTATTTCATATTACAATGTCCGTGATATACATTCTAATAGTTGTTTCTTGCATGTACATCTTTAACAAAATTAACTAAGAAAATCAAATCTTTCTACACATGTGATGAAATACTCGTGATACTGTAGCTCTTGTCATAATGTGTAATACCGATACATAGAATGGAAGTAATCGATGTTACATCGTGCAGTCAAAATACCTTTGTAAAGTGATTTATGACATTCATATTTTAGATACCAAGTCATATAATTTTTCATCAGGCCACCATCCCAACAGCACCTTGTTTTTATTTAAAGATCTAAATTGAAGCCTGACCAATTTGTATCGTGATATTTGTGATGAAGAAAGCAGGGTAATTATCTTTTTGATGATCAAAAGTTTTGTTTAATTTGCAATTTGTTATCATCTTTTTCATGTTTTCTTTTTTTGTGTGTCATTGCCTTTTTGTCTATGGATGTAAATTGATTATGTAAGTACTGAGTACTTCTATTGAAAGTGAATTGAATCACTGTTTGTAATCATAATGAACACTACGTTTTCATGAGCTCTTTTTTGAAGTAGAAATAAAAAAAAACTTTCATGTCATGCTTAAGGAAAGTCAACCCTGACATCAAGTTGAAATTGATAATGGCAAAAAGTAGAAAAACATGTCAATTAAAGTTATAAAAGAAATCTGAGATGAAAATAGTTACCGGTAAACAAAAATGTAAGTCCTTAAGATCACTTAACGTTGACTCATTTTTTATCGACGCGACTATTGATTTGTACGGAAAGTGTAAAGATGTCCCTCCTTTTGTTTGCTGGTGAAAAACTGTTCATTTTATATTGCAGTTACATAAGAACATAAATAATCCCTGTGGCAAACATTTCTTCTTCTTGGTTTTAATAAGTATTTTTAATTTCCTCAGAAGAAAAAAAAAATCTGTGATCTTTTATGTGTACCATAGAGGCAAGGGGTAACTGCAATGAAAATCATTAAGTTGTCACAGTATTTAATAGTGGTCTTCACTTCTGCAAAGATCGGTCGCATTATTATCCTTCATCAAACTTTTGCCATTCATTCTCTGGTTGTTCTGTTTTTACTGATAATATTTATCATCAACTTGCTTTGTGTGGTGTCACTTTATTGATGTTCAACGTGTTGAATCAGTTCAGGAAGGGTTTGCAGAGGGTTGTAAATTTATTGGGTTGAATGTATTCAGATAAAGATGTCATAGTCCCTTCAGCTATGGATTTAGCAACTTGTGTATTGCCCATTAACTTTTTACCGGTATTCCTTTTCAAAGAACACATGAAGTTATTCATTCGATTTGTTTCGACTATTTATAGATAATTGTAATGAAATATACCTGCATACATCATGTATGAAACGTTATTGGAGTAAAACCTAAAAAAGTTATTTAGTTCCTACAAAAGAGGCTTAGTTTTTGTCCAATGAATTAAAAACCAGAACGAATAACATTTTAAAATAACATTTCTCTTGAATGATATATGCTAGTTAAATACTCTTTGATGGAAATGTCCATTTTCCTTCAAATTTTAAAAGGAAATACAATAACATGGTTGAAATTTGATATTTCACAAGTGTGCGTAAACTTGTTGAAGTAGCATTCTATTCTACTCAGTGGAGATCATACATGTATCAATTTTTACTTTGGTTTGGATAAAATTTTTATGTGAATGTGATATTTTAACATTATAATCAAGAGAAAAGCTTCATGAATGTAATTTGATAAAAAAGGGGCTGCATTCTAAGTTACGACAGGCATGATCGACTTTTTGTCTGCTATTGGCTAGTGCACTTCGTTGATCAGTAGAAGCATTTGCAAATAGTCGCAATAAGGGAAAATTATATCTTGACGTCTTGTGATGCCTCATATAGATACATGCATTGAATGGAAATAATTTTTAATCAACATTATTAACATGAATTATACAATGTCTAGCTGTACATGTACTTCAGTTTCTACTATCATGAAGATTTGATATTTAACCGTGAATTTAATAAATGGAGTCGAACAAAAGGATTGTGTACGGAAATGTGTGGATTATTTTACTTTTTTGGCTTCTTAGAAATTAGCCAATCATAGCCAATCATTTGAACAGCTGAATTTATAGAGTTTAAATTCTATAATAGCATTACAATTTCTGATATCTCCTAACATCCTCTATAACATCAGCAAAAAGAAAACAAAACATGACACACAAACTTACAATTTTTTTACCATTTAATGAGTATTTTAATGTTACACATAAATCAGTTTACATATGATGGAACAGACTAACAATCCAAATCTAACAAACGAATGTTGCCGTATGAAAATGATATGTACAGGATAATTATTTTCCACAACTCCATACAGATTACCTATGACTGAGAAAGATTCCCTGCCTGGGCCCCAGTTTCAAAAAGATTTGTTGAACTATGTCCATGTAGGCTTCAAAGCACAAAGTCAATTTTTACCCTCTGTCCAATTTAGTGAGCTATATGTACGATTATGCAGCATCCAAAGGAGGTGCTTTGGAGTTATCAAGCAAATTTACACATATAAAGTATGAATTGACATAATACCCTTGTTAGATACCCCTCTCTGGGAGATTTAAAGATGGGTATTCATCTTGTTGAAGTCCCTTGTGCTTGGTACGTGTATTAGAACCGCACTTGCAAGTACATGTACATTAAACCATGAATGCGTTTGCCTAACCACACAAGACAATCTAATCAGAATGATCCTGTTCAGCCTTTGGTCTCATTTTATGAGCTCATATAGGCAGAGGCCTTTCACAAAATTTCACATGTAAGTCACAGAATACAATAAATGTTGTACCTTTGGAATTATTTGAACTAAAAACAAGATAGTAATACCACATGTAAAGCACAATCATACTTTGAAATTAAAAAGAACAATACATTAATTGAATATTTATCTGATTTACTCCTAAAAAGCATATCATCTGACGAATACAGAAATTTAATAGGCTCCTAAATGTCAATGTAAACTGAAGGCTTTGTGCATTTTACCAATACAATATCCCTCTTACCTCTTAGCAAACAGAAAATAAAAATAAACTTAATACCCTTTTAACTATCTTATTAAGCCGTCAGAAAGCTGATCCCTGTTACTGTGGTAGTTGCCATTGATGGCAAAGTTACCATCAATAGTAAGTTTCATGCACAGGGACCCTAGAAAAAACACTAATGAGTATTGACATACATTAATTGATAGATTGTTGGTTATTTCCCTAAAGTTGACATAAGGACGACATTGCTATGAAGATGCCATGTTGGACAGTGTTTCAAAACTCTGATAGACATTAACAAAAATATTCTCATTTCTGAGAAAAAGTCTATACAAAACAAATCCCTCCAGATTGTGATAAGCACATAGCTATAAACATTGATACAGTCTAAACCTGTATATTAAGACCACGCAAGGGAGACAAGGAATGCAGTCTTTATAGGAAGGTGGCCTTAATGTAAAGGTTGCTGTACAAGGTTGCTGTTTCATAGAGCAATACTGGAGACAACCCCCCCCCCCAAACAAAAAAGGCTTTATAGACAGGTGGTCTTTCTAAATAGGTAGTCACTGAGGCAGGTTTCACTGTATTATCTCCTCTTCCGAGTCACTATTTTCACTACATGATGGATGAATAAGTCTTGGCTTACAGTGGAACTGATCAAAAAAGACATTTAAAGTAATCTGTTGGAGTTGTGAGACCCAAAATACAAAAAGCAACAGAAGAATACAGACATCAGCTGTGTTTCCTACATCTCTGCTATGATTGCCTCAATGTTTTCTTTTGAAAACATCTGGAACTTATTCTGTGGTGTAATGGTTGCCACCTGTAGGGGAAAGTGAACAAAAAAAGACAAAATAAAGACAACTTGATGAATACCAATTGTTATCAATTATCCAAAGAACTTTTAGATATCATTACGGACATTACCCCAGCTTTAGCTCCGGCGATTATAGTGTTCAGTGTCAAGGAATAAATCCTACCAGATTTCTACACCTGGGTCATGTACCATTAAAAAGTACAAAGGCACACTTGGGAATTAATTTATGATGGATTTTCATTTCAAATGTTAAAAAAGCTTGTCTAAGTACTGTCAATTTTTATGATATGATTATTTTTGCCAGGTTGGAGAATCCCAACTCATGAAAGTGGTAGACGAAAACATAAAAGTTTATAGTACTTCAGATCAAAATCAACAAACCTTTTCAATGATAATGGGTATTAATAATAATTTCAAATTAAATCTTCAACTTGTTATTACAGTCAAACCTGTCTATAGCGACCACCCAAGGGAAACACAAAAAGTGGTCTTTTTAGACAGGTTCTTTTAGTACATGTTTCAATGAGAAACCATTTTCAGGGGAAACAAAAAAATGTGGTCTTTGTAGACAGGTGGTCACTAAAGCAGGTTTGACTGTATTATTATCATTATCATTAAAGAGAAGGTTGAGTTCTGGGAAGAGGTACAAAATAATTCATGAGCATTATCATTGTTATTATGCAAGGGTGGAAGAACATCAAATTAAATATGTTCCCTGAAAAGCGTGGCTCTTTAAATGCCTTCATATTCTAAATATGACATGAAACATCGTAAAAATCGGGGGGTAGGTTTTTTTCGCCATGTGCTCGTGTAGTCCCATATACATCATTCTGTGTACAGTGCTTGTATATAACTTTGCTAAGATTTGGCCAAATTTCTTACCATTTTGACGATTCCAGAACCTTGCAATACACACCAATACTTATATACTAGATGATCAACCTTTTTTGATCGATTCCACACCGTTTCTTTCACAATGCAATCGCATGACCAGAACTCAACTTCATCTTTAAGTATTTGGCAACCTGAATCAATGTAACCCTCAAGTCTCACCTCCCGTTACAACTGATTGGGGGTGTGCAGGTGGACCACTATACCAGGGTTCCCCTGACTCTTATACAAAGAGTGCAGTGGGTTCTTAATGTGCAAAGGTGGTGTCTCTCCTCTACGCAGGGCCTCCATTTGATGTCCTATCCGAGGGACAGAGTGTTTTCCACCGTAACGTAGCATGCGTCTACGCAACAAGGGCATACCTGCCAACCTTTGAAGACTAAAAATAGTAATCATTTTTTACGAGAGGGAGCGAAGCGTCCGCGCGGGGGGTGGGTGTGCGAGAGGGCTGTCCCCCCCTCCCACGACAGGGAGCTTTTGCAATTTTCAACATGTAGGAATGCCCTTTTCCTTCACTTTAAACTCATTTTTCAACACTTATGCAACCACCTCCCCCACAACAACAAAAACCACAACAAGGAATAAAAGCTCAAAATTCCCCTGCTGAAATAGACCCTGGAGGAGAAAAATAAAGGGCTGTGCATAAGCGTGTAATGAGGTACTCAAGTTCACTCTCAGGCTTACAGGCGAATCCTCGGACGCCAAGTTTTTTTTGTATTTTGCAACCAACGTACTACAGTAGAAGTATCCCAGGTCCGTCACTGAAAACTCACACGATTTTACTTCGAGTTGCAGTTGAAGACGCCAAATTAATAATAATGATAATAGTAAACAATGCTGTTTTTAAAACCAAAGATGACAGGCTTCATCCGAGTCCAAACATTTTCATCCGAGTCCAAACAGAAATCCGGACATTTGGACCCAGTTTCTGAGTGGTGCGTTGAAAGGTGATTGAGCTGGGAATTTTTTGTACCCACGGTACCATGCCGGTGCTCTCCCGGGCACGGGTTAGCGTCGGCCAGGACAGTGCCAGGTGAACGGGCATTTTTTTTTTAATCGTAATTTTGTGACACAGAATCACAAGGCGTAATTTAAAACAAAAAATTGTAATAATTATGCCAAAATCGAAGTAGTTGGCAGGTATGCAAGGGAACAGGCATGTTAACACACAACAAAGGCTTCTGTCATCAGCCTGAGTTGGATTCAAACCCACAATTCACTCTATGCCCTCCATATTTTATCTGCTGCTGCAGGTGTTCTGAAGGTAGTTTATCGCATCAAGTCTAAATGGGGTTTTGGAATATTTGCAGCGCTTCTGAATGTTTTCACTCACCTCTACGTTTGTTGAGCTAAGTTTTTCCTCCATGACCTGTTTGAGTACGACTAGTGATTCCTTGCATGCTTCTTTCAATGTCAATGACTGTAAAAAGTAAGACAAGATCATATTTCATCATGAGACACTTTGTTTGACAAAATGGGTTCAGTACAATGTATGTAGTAAAATGATATATTCTTTTTTACCATGCTTAATTTTATATCATCAAAGTGATAACACAGGGCCGAGATGTGTATACAAAACTATTTTAATCAAGTGTTCAGTGGCTGTGTACTTAAAATTAATTATTGTTTACATTTTTCTTGACCTGTAATTATCTACCGGTACTCAGTAACTTGTTTGGAGAAATGTGCACGTTCAAGTATTCAAATCACTTAAAAATGAAAACTACTACCGGTATGTCTTAAATATGCCTGCAAGGTTTAATTCCTTGTAACTCTGATGTGTTTTGGTCAGGGTAACTCTGGATCCATTTAAGTGTTTTCATCGATCTCTTGAACCCTATATTCCATGCAGTATTCTCTCCACCATACGTAAACATGCCAGTGATTCAAGGTTGAATTCCTTCAACAAAAGTAAAAATATCATTTGAAAAAAGATTTTCTAATGATATAATCATAAATCCTGCTACAATTATCCGTTTTGTACTTTCAGTCCTTACAAAATAAAAGCACAATGTATAGCCTAGATGCTGTAAAACCAGAAATAACTCTGCAACTTTCATCCCTCAAAAAAGAATTACTTTTGCAACATAAAACTTTCACAAATTCAGAACACACAAGAAATTTTCAGAAAAGAAAGTTCTAGTTTTATAATGTTGAATAATTAGGTAAAGCCAATTTTAATTTGAGGTGTTCTTGAGTCACCTCACTAGTTGTACAGGCTCCTTCAATGATTGCTCTATGGTCCCAAGCCTAGACCAAAAACATAATACCTGACACTTACCCTTAATCCCAATCACAACTTTATCCCTATATTTTTTATGTTTAAATCCTCCAGCAATTGTTGCTGGAGTAAATGTCGGGTCACTACCTCACCTTATGAAAAACTTCTTGTAATTGTGACTGAGCTCCTTCTGATCCTGATCCAATAGCTTTAGCATCAAACTGAAGGAATGTACCGGAGGGATCCATGTGATATCTGCACAAAATACAGTCAAGCGCATAACATTTTACTCTTAAAGGGACTTGGTAACATTGTAAAGATGAGAGAAAATGGTGCTAAAGTAGTGACTTCAATGCTAGATGTACAATTAAAGATAATCTGAAAGTTTGAGTGGTAACAGGCCATTATTAACGATAACAATTAATCTGATCGATACCTTGATTCTCCCAACTATATTATTACAATTCAATTACAGTTTAAGTGAATGTAAATCGACACAAAGCAAAGAATTCAATCTATACACCATTCCAGACATTAAAGAGTTGACAGATTTTTAAAAGCCTGTCTTTTGTCTTATTTCCATGGAAAAATGGTTGTGAAAATTCAAAAATGGTTGGGAGAATTATCACTGTTAGTTAGTGTTGCACAGTGACACCTTCTAAGAAAACCATTAATATCTTTTTCAGGATTTTTTGCATGTTAGAGGGTTAATACAGTAGAAGGAAGATAATAAGTATCATTTTATACAAAAATTACGCAATTTTTTAATCAACCTTCAACGATGTTACCGAGTCACTTTAATGAGCTCTAGGACTAAGTTGATATGAATGGATAAACAAGAATTTTGGAATGTGCTTCTTCTTAATATTTAGGACAATATATAATCAAATTTCTTTGAGTAATAAATACATTGGATGATCCAAAGAAATTAATAGATAGTTAGATACTTACAGAACAGGTCCTTTCTGATCAATACCAGCAAACAATAAGGCTACTCCAAATGGTCGACTCTGTGTATTGTATAGAGAGAGAAAGAGAAGAGTAATATAAAGTGCCAACATTGATATCAAATATTAATTCTCTCCATAGCCACCCCTTCCAATATCCCCAAATACAATGACAGGGTTACACATTTGAACTATCTCAGTATGACATAGCTATTCCACAGGAAACCTTCAACGAATCACAAAAAGTTAATATCTTCATGCAAGTCTTTTGTGAAATGTATCAGGTGACTCACTCTTCAATGTGAGATTGAAATTACACTTCATTTCAGAAAATTCCCAGTAAAAATCTACAAGGTTTCTCTTCAAATGGTATGTATTTTTTTGAAGTATCATATATTGAAAAATTAATAAAGGGGGGATCTAGGATTTTTTTTAACTGGATAAGTTCCTTCAAAATGGGAATGGGTGGCAACTAAAAGGAGGAAATAATCCAGCTAATAAAATGCAAAAACAATAACAAATCTCATGAGGGATTTTGAGAAAGTTGAAGCTACCTACCATGGCACCAGATCCTGCTTCATCATCACCAAACTGAAGAGCAAGGTTTGATACAGCTTGAGTTACACTCTCTACAGACATCTTCTCATTGTATGTGAACCAATGACTCTGTCAAATCAAAGGATTTACAAAAAGGATGAATGTTAATAAGCACAAGAACAGAAAACTTATGTAAGACTGGATCTTACAGAGTTACTTCTAATCGTATTTGCCTATATCGTTGCCTGGCTGGCAGAAGGGCGCTAGCTCGAATTTCAGGTCGATAATGAAACTTTAAGCAGAAGGGCATTAGCACTAAATCACCTCAAACTTTTATAAAACTGACTAATTTCTGACAAAAATCTTGTAGCCGTGTTCTACTACAATATTTTTATCAGTCTTTTATGTTTCAACCAATTTTCGGGACAGAAAACCAGCCAGCCGACGATATCTAAAAAAGAGTTCAGTGATGTTTACAATATGATACAAATTGGGTCTAACAAAGGACATTGGATTGGTTTTTAAAGTTACTAGGTCCCATTTGCAGCGAACATAAAATTCTGTAGAACTTTGCAGGAATTATGAATATGTCACGTATGTCCTCTCTGCGAAATTTAAACGTTAGCAGTGTCCTATTATTCGAATTATGCAAGGAAACCTGTTTACTGTCTAGACTTCACTGTCAGACACTATTGAGGGACTGACTGACTTTTTTCTTTCTTTGGTAATAACATACATATAAAATGAGCTGAAAAGGTACATGAGCATTTGTCTACATCAATAACTCACTTCTTGCCATGGCCAAAATTAAACTGATTAAATCTTTGGGCAACACAAAACATACAACCATAATGATTGCAATCACTCAATTCGATTTGACAACTAATGCTTGTTATTTTCCTACTAAAAGACATTTCAAAGCCCTTTCATTTTGAGGAAAGTTCTAAATTAGTATTATCTTTCAAATGCAGTTGGAATTGAACCTTTGCCATTTTGGGAGGCCTGCAGATGGGACATAGTACCTTTAACTTCATGCTTTGTTACTATGGTTTAGACATAGGATAGGGTCCAACTGAAAGTGTACAGCATGGGGTTTCCTATCACATTTATATATTCATAGGAGACCTAAAAAATGTTGCATTTATAGCCAAGTAGTCTCTATTGTTAACCCTGTATCTTAATAGCAGTTTGATACTATTTTTGGTGGTCAGACATTTGCTTTGACAACATCTGCTCCGAATCTTATTTTTCAAAAGATGTATCAGTAGGGCTAGGGTAAGGGTAATAATCAGGATCGCCAGGAGGGTCAAATCTGACTGACATGAGCGCTATACAAGAACCCACTATTATTATTATTATTATTATTTCAGTTTTAGGTTGGGTTTAGGGTTAGGTTTAGGGTTAGATTTAGGGTCCAAGTTTAGGGTTGGGTACAGTGATTGCTCAAGGGCGAAAGGGAAGGGAACTGAGTGGAGCATTGGGCCTTGGAGCATGTGCCACAGACCCATCCTCACCTGTGCTTCTACTCTAGCCCTGTCAATCATAGTCCTAGAGTCTGCTATAAGACCACTCATGGCACATCCAATATGGCTGTCAATCTCCACAATCTTCTCAATACTTGTGGCTTCCATCAGAGGTGAAGTCACTCTCTTCTCTACCGCTAACACGATGCCCTCGTTGGTCCTGATCCCAATGGCTGTAGAACCAAGCTGCAAAGGACAGAAGAAATTTGGAAGCACGTCTTGAATAGAATTTAATTTTTTAAGCCTGCTACATTAAGAAAATCATTAAAATATGGGATAAGAATAATGCTAAGTTTTACTTAAACATAAATTCTTCACTTGAGCCAAGTCTACGAGCACAGACTCTAATTTGACACTGCACCACACTTTCTTTTTCCTGAAGCCTTGAGCAGTACAGAACTGTCTGTCTCTGGCTGTGTTAGGAGCAGCTAACATACAGAGCCTATATTGTGCAGTAGACTGCGCAGTCGGCAAACGCACGACTGACAAGATTTTGTGCATGCAAAATATGTTACATCATTCAATGGGATGGCTCCTAAATTTGTGTTAATCACAAATTTTCTGAAATCATTCTCCATTGGACTCCTGTAAGTGTCATAATTGTACCTGTAACATAATTAGTTGCAATAATGCAAAGTAGGAACAAACACATTTTTCACTTATTACTAATGTTAATAGCGTATAGTTGCTCTGGCAAAATATGAGTGGCTAGTTTTCTTAACATGGGTATTCACTATTCAATGGCTGCCGCAAAATTTTTGAACACATTTCTGCTTTGCTAAATGTATTACTCATTGCGGATATAGTATCGAAAATGATATCGCTAGTGATATTCGTTTGTCTCGCGATGTATGGTCAACAAGGGATCCAAAAAAGATCACAACGTTTCATTCCCCGAAGCAATACTTCACCTGATGAAGTCAGTGATAAATCTCTCCAATTTTTTAAATTTAATTAATTAATAAATTAATAAATCAATTAATTTTTTTTTTTTTTTTTTT
>BEXV01000646.1:105154-118213 GCA_003118195.1 Hemicentrotus pulcherrimus
TTTTAGGGGGGTGTTCATACACATAAAAATACCAAAAGGGGGGGGGGGTTGAACCCCCAAAACACCCCCATGCGTGTACGTGAACAATTCGCATTGCCTCTTTTTAAACGCCTTCCTCATCCCCACCCCCAACCCTCTACTTCTCTTTTAATGTAATATATATGTTATTTCTTATTAAGCCCATCTCTACCTACCGCAAATGGGGTATATTTACATGCCTGCCAAGAGGGATTTAGAGAGAGAAGTGGGAATGTTTTCTATGTTTACAAGCGTTGGGAACCCCAAGATTCGCCAGAAATTTCATCTTCAGCAAAAATTCCCCACCCCCTCCCCCCAAAAAATGTAAAACAAAAATAATGTACAAAGTATACATAATTATTATTTTTTTTTTGTACGCAGAATATAAACAAAAAATTCACATTGAAGCAGCTTTTTTTTTAGGTAAGACACTCTAGAGAGGCTTAAAATCTCTACCCATTAAAATATATTCACAACTCTGAAACTTTCCCTTTACACAAATACATGCGTAAACGGTCACATTGATTCTGTCAACCCCTCTTTCTGACTCTCTCCCCCGTCTCTCTCGCTATCTATCTCTCATTGTTGATCTTTCACTCTGTCATTCACTCTTTCTCATTTCATCTTTCAAGAATCTCAACCATTACATGGTAAAATTATAATAAAATTGACAAAAAAATAACTGAACAGTGAATAGGTTCAAAATAATTTTCAATTTGAATGGTTATAAAACCATGCTTTATTTATCATTCACATAAGGCAAGACGATTTATCAAAAACTTATCAAGTTCTTCATAATACAAGATCCAGTCCAGCTGGGATGCATTGTTCACATCAATTATTGTCCAACTTTTTGAAAAGGCAATGATTTTGATGATGCTAGTAAAGTTTCAAACAGACACGACATCAATGAATTCCTCTTCGGCCGGTCTCCTACTTGGGTGCTTGGTAAAGTCATATGGGCGATACAAGTGTCCTGACGATTTCATAGCATGGTGAGACTTCATCTTCCCAGCAGACGACAATCTAGCTTCGACGTCGTGGTGCAAATAGGTTCCGAACGACAAGGGTGGTGACAGCGGAGCTGTTGGTAGGAGGCGTGCACCTGCTGCGAGGGATGCACCGGCTGGTAGGAGCATGGGATGGACTGCAGGAAGGTGAGGGGTACAGCAACACTGGTTCACGCAGCTTGTATACGGAGCAATGATAGAACTGGGTGGGACAACCATCGTGTACGGCGAGTAGTGGTGTAGACTTGGCATGTGGAGGACCGGTTGGAGAGGTAGATGACATGGGTGCTCAGCGGCGTAGCTTTGTCGCTCGACCGGACTGTTTACTGGAACAGGTACGCTGGACACACGAGATGACGGAACCTTGCTCTCTAGTAGTTGCGGAGACGAGGGAGGAGTGAGCGGGTACTGGTAGGCGGCGGCAGGTGACTTGCACGCCGTGGGATTGGCAGCAGTCGTCTCTCTTGCAACCGGTAAAACAGGCATGACAGGTGATCGAGTAGGCGCAGACACAATTGAAGGAGTTGGTCGAATCGTTGGTTGTTCGTGCCTATTTAGAACTGGAGTAGGAGTACGTGGTCGATGCCTAGGGGATTGCGATGGCGATGGTGAACCAGCACCGATTCGTTGACAGGTTGCAGCTAGTAGAGCCAGGGGACTTGGTTTGCCAATGTCTGACGAGTCGTGGGCAGGCAACTGTAGAGAGTAAAAAGGAAATACACATAATTAATTGACGGGTCTAACTATTATACTATTATTGTGGAGAATTAATAATTTGAGCAACTCGTATCTCCATGGTTTAGTAAGCTGGTAAGAGTTTAACTCAACAAAACATGAATATGAATACATTACAAGTGAACAAGATGGAAGAATGTTCCACTACATACCTGCAAATATTTTGATGATCCAGTGCGCAACATGGTGTTCATAATTTCCAGTTAGAAACTAGACAATAAACAGATCAATGTCAACTGAGGTGGTACAAGAACTGCAGTAGAAGAAGCTGGTAGTAATGGGTCTGAACTCTAACAGTGATATATCGTAAATGACTTCTCTTTCGCGTCTCTCGGTATTTATACGCCAATGGCCCTACAGTCGGCACCGTAATTTGTCTTCCTCAGCGGTGACATTAAAGGTGTATAAACGCTCCGTGTGATGTAGCCGACCGCCACTAATCTCTTTTCTTCCCCAAACCCTGTCACTCCGCTCGCGCTTCAATGGAGTCGGGTCGACCAATCACGGCGTTCGCCTGACCTGTTCGCCATGAATCGCTCGACAGCTAATGGTAGAAAATGGACCTGATTGACAGCTCAGCGATACGCGATAGTGTTGTTGTTATTATTGGAGGGAATCCATCGGGAGGGCAATGGTCGTTTTCTAGTCTGGCGGTGTCACCGACCAATACAGAAATGATTGATTTGAAACAAATATTTAATTGGGGAAAGTTTTCCCACTTTTGACACCCGATGACAAGTTTGAGGTTTTACATGCATCAATAGTAAAAGATGCTATGATATAATGTTCATCTAGTTTTGGGGCAGGTTTTCAATTCTTTGCATTTATTCAGCTCTGATACTACTGTTTGAAGCTCATTGGATGCTTTACTCGTTAAATCCTTGATAAAAGAAATATTATATATTATCTGCATGACTTTGTTACCAAATTGATATTGAAACATTGCAATATTTATTCTTCAATTATAATATAGGCCTATTATAAGTATTGAATGCTGAATGACCGGTGTCTGCCACTCTGCCTTGATTATTAGTAGACGAATTCCAGGAAAGTTGAAAATAATTAGTGAGCTTTCTCATTTTGTATACTGAATTATGGAAACGAATATCGCAATGAAACATGAAAATGATTACTCCGCCTCTTGGAATGATATTAATTATCAACTTTAAGATAGAAAACTGGACCAAATTATCACATCACATAATTGTGCATTATCATAACCCACGTAACTGTGCTTTTCACTTTATGCAGTGATTTGATTTTCTTCAAACAGATTGTTATCGTTTTGATTATTCCAGAACCTAACAAAAATATTCCAGTTCGTAAAGGAGTACCGCATAATTTTTCATCTAAAATAACTCCAAATAAGATAAGATAACACTCATAAATGCAGTAGGCCATGTTCATTTTTATCTTGAATCCTTGATCAGGAGAAATTGCTAATGAATGTATCTTAAATCCTTCATCATAAAACATTGGTATAATCAACATGGTCCATCGTCCTTAGCCTATATGGTTAGCGCAAGCAAACTGCACAGACATCATTAGACACAGCACCGACTGTCCGATAGAAAGGTTTCTCATTTCCTAAACCCACAAGCCTAATCTTTTACAGGGTGACAAGAATAAACAGGCCAATGATTTTGTGATCTGAAGATTAGTCCGAAATCGATGTGAAGAACATGAAAGGCAGATACCGAATTCAATAATGGTATTTAACTTTTGTTGCAAGTTGAGGATAATGAATGAGGTCACTACACACTTTGGTAGGCAAAAGCATGATAGATTGAAAGGTCAAAGGTTAGGCATGACAATGTTTGGCATTATCAATACCTGAAACATAATTATAGGCTAGAAGCTGAAGAAAATAAAAGTAAGAAAAAGGATGCAATATTTACAGTCAAACCTGCTTTAGTGACCACCTGTCTACAAGTTTGTTTCGCCTGGAAATGGTTTCTCACTGAAACATTTATTTTGCTAAAAAGAACTCGTCTACAAAGACCACTTTTTGGGTTTCCCTTGGGCAGTCGGTGTAGACAGGTTTGACTCTACTACTCAGACTAGCCAAAGTACATTGAGATAATTAATGATTTACATGTAATACACTTATAATCTGCTTTCAAGTAAATATTGATGTATAATTTGATCTTATTTAAACCTGTGATGTTTTGCCTTTGATTAATAAGGATTTTATAAAAGTCCAAATAAGTCTATGCGGCCAACGATAAGACCCCATGAAAAAGTGAAGACTTGGACAAAATGCTGGAGATACACTGGTATAAAACCATTCGCTAGCCCTTTGAATTAAACTCAGTCAATGCATTGGGGGCGGTGTAATCACAAGTTAAAGCTTCGGAAATTACACAAAATGAGGGAAGAAAAAGAGAGAGAGAGAGGGGGGGAGGGAGAGAGAGGGGAGGGAGAGAGAGAGCGCGCGCGCGCGAGAGAGAGAGAGAGAGAGAGAGGACTGTAAATTGGCGTTGGGGGTGTCCGTCTCCTTATTGTGTCTATGTATATACCAATGAATAATGAACTTGGTTTGACATGCTGTTCGATTTACCTTGAATTTGGTAATATCCAAGCCCTGACAAGGTTGATACAGTCATCATAACCTACACTGGCATTAACTCCGGGAAGCTCCAACACCGGCGCCGGTGTTGGAGCTTCCCGGAGTTACACTGGCATATGCTTATTACATGACTGAAATATATCCGAATTAATCAAGGAAGGTGCTTCGTTCTCTAACAGACTCAATTTCAAGGCTCTTTGAAAGTTGGAAGAGAGGAAGAAATGAGAAAAGTAGAAACAAAATTATAGGTAGTGAGAGAGAGAGAGAGAGTAGGAAATGGGAGGATTATTCTTGACAATTCAGAAATGTTTCTGCATACTGAAGAAAAAGAGAACGTTGTACTATGTCCCATATGCAGGCCAAAAAATGAAAAGGTTAAATTCCAACGGCATTTGAAAGATAACACTAATTTAGAAAAAAAATTAAAAGGTGGGGCTTGAAAATGTCTTAAAGTAGAAAAATAACGACTATCAGTTGCCAAATCGACTTAGGAGCTATAGAGCCAATAAGTAATAGTCTTGATTTTCAAACCATTGTACCGAATGGTCATACGTTTTATGCTGCGCAAAGATTCAGGGACATAGTACCTTTAAATGTATGTATATTTGGAATATTTTGTATCAACCTTGCAGAATCATACTTAAGATAACATCATACTTTGAATACTGTGATGTTAAAATGATTTATTTATGTACCTTCCTATCCTTATGTCCATTCTTTTTTAATAGTCCTTACTTTTGTACTCGTGTATTCTGGAAAAAAATGCCTGCAACTTATACAATTATTCATCGACTGCATAATTATTACATATTAATAATATTTGCGTTTCAAAATTTCTCTGTGACCAAATTGTTACTGGCAGACATTACTTAAGGCCCATATTTTCTGAAATAAGACTACAAAACAAGTTCGACAATATAGGACTCATCAAATTTCTGTCCACCGTTGGAAATAAGGTCTCTTTGTCCAAACCCGACAGCCAGGAGTAGAGCTGTCGAGGGGGCGAGAGGGACTATTGTCCGGCAGGAGAAGTGGTTCCCTTTTGTTCTCGGTGTCAATACTTCTCAGTCATTCAGCTATTCACGACCTCCTCAAGTTTATCGGGACAATCAGTGGGCGGCGAACACTGAGCGGCTCGAGTTTGTTTGGGGAGGGATGCCGCAGATGAGATCGCCGGGGAATAACTGGGGGGAATGTGCTTGAAGAGGACAGCCCTAATCCGTTGTCTTGTCTGACAGGAGTGCCTTGATGTGCCAGTGACAGCTAAACGAGCGGGTTTGATTGGTGGACGTATATAACTATGGAGGTTATTAGAGCTTACAAGTAACCTTACTCCATTATGAACACTACCAGAGACATAATTATCTTAATTTTCTTGATTCTGATTATGACTACAATAATGTCAAACTAGACCTACATGGATCCTCACTCCAAATTCCAAAACAAATAAATTCGGAAGGCACTTTTGGGAGAATCATCGTCACAATACCGTTTTTCCACATCTTGCTCTGCACCAAAAAAGGGTTCTCGAAAATACTCGACCACAGTCTGCAATGCACTGACATACAAGGTCAGCTCTTGCCAGAATGTTAACCTTCTATCTTATACATTTGCGAGCGAGTAGAACAAGAGCGCAAATCAACGGAAAATAAAGTGGAAGGAATTTAGAGAGTGTGTGAGAGAGAGAAATGAGAAGAAGAAAAAAAGATGAGAAAAGAGATAGAGAAATGAGAGAGAAAGGGATATAATAAGAGAGAGAGAGACTCAATGTGTTTGGGAGGGGATAGGAATAAGAAATTACCCTTTGAAATGAGTGATTTTCGTAATAAAACTGGATGTAAACAGCTTGTCATTCATTTCTTGACGACTTTAAAGGATTTCTTAATGTGTGTTTTTTTTTGTCCCAGCTTACCGTATGGAACTTTGATAAACTTATGATTTCAAATGAACTTGGGTAAGTTGATAGATTTGTGTCAACAATATACTGTCTTCCCATTCTTCTGTCACAAGTGATGAATATAAGTTTGAACCTAATTTGGCGTTCAAAGTTTGAAAACAAATTTCTTCAAAATCCGAAATATTTTAATTTTGATACGGTATTTTTCACATCGAAAAAAGAAGGAATTACGGTAGTGGGTAACACTCCCCCCCCCCCCCCCCCCAAAAAAAAAAAAAAAAAAAAATCACCACTGCGACCGCCTCTGTTACTTATATTCCCTTTTTTAAATCACAAAATTATCTGCTATGACCAGAGCGAAATGTAAACATCTTCTTGGGAATGGGCGTTTGGCTGGATAGCCCCAACATGCTGACGAAATATTAAGCATGTAAACTTTCAGACGTCCCCAACACCACGGCCTTTCTACGGACTGGCAAACAGTCATATTGGTAACCGAGATACTGTTGTTGCAGGAAATATTTCAATATTTTTCTGACCATGCAGACTCTAGATCCTATATTTACCCACAGTTATTCTAGTGTTTCTGATAATAAAGTGGAATTAGATTCCAGCATTTCTTTTCTACAAAGAATGATAAATAAACAGACTACATATATTTTTTTGACGCGTTATATTTTTTATTTTATCCTCGAACGGCCAAGTGATCTCAATGCACTTCTGGTCGGTTTCAAGACTTCCTGCATCTTTAGAAATCGGTGCGAGTCTTTAATCGTTTTGTTAACCATGATTACCCTTAACCCACAGACTTATGGATTAGCCCGAAGTATCACTACTCCTAGACCTCTGCAGGGCTTTAAGACGCTGTCCATTCAAACGACTCCCCAACCCATCACATAGTGAGACAATAGGACAAGCAGTAGGGTATTCATAAAAAAGATTAGTGGTAATTATCGGTGCGATGAAAGTGTCTTCTGATGCCTTTCTCCTAGACCGACTGGTCTTATAGGATTTAATGAGGCAGTTAATGGGCCAAACGGATCTAGACTTGAATTATTCAAACTGGTCATCTCCAAAATGGCCGAAGGTGCTAACTTGCTATAGCTGTCAATGGTGTTCCTGTATGGACAATTCTAATTGTAACTTGCTTACTAACTAACACTAACCCATGGATAACGCAAAGTAACGACTTATCAACGTTTATATTTTGCTCTCAAAAACATGAATCTATTCATATTGATATTTTGTTCTTCCGCATAGGTGCCATATCATAATTATGATAAGGGCCCATATTCATTAAACCTTACTAAGCTAAGTTGTCAACTAATAATGGTTTTATTAATAATGGTTTCATTAATAAGGTGTTCTTTATCATAACCATCGTCATAACTTATCATGCGAGTATGACAACTATAATGCAGATGCAATATTTAATGGATTATTGTTAAAAAACCGACTAATTAACTACAGTTAACAATACAGGAAACGGCATGTATATAATAGAAAAGATATTAAGGACTTCGTAAATAAGAGACTTACCATGCAGACAATACTCTAAAAAAGTAGGCTTGGTTGTTTTATTATTAATTCGAAAAGTGCATGAGGAGCACAATTCATTCAATTAACATTTCGTATAATTAACCGAGTATGCCAACTTATACAATCACATGATGGCAATAATTTTTTATACTCTTTTATAGCTTATGTTACGAGGAGAAAAAGAAGAAACAACAATCGATTCACGTTGATAACAATTTTGTAGTTATAATTGTTCAAACTCCACGTGAAATAACAATTGTCTGAATATCATTTAGCTGCATGCGTCAATAAAAAGATTCGAGAACCACGATGCCTATAAATTAGACACAACTATTGTAGTTGGGTCCAATAAATTCGTTACTAAATTATTAACGAATTTGTGCCATGGAATGTCCAAATGGCTGGAAGTTTGGATTATTTTACGAATACAATATTTGAATAAAATTGGCAAAGGAGCACACATAGTGTAAATGGCATGAAAGTAAAACTGTTCACGTCTGAACCTTTCTCTGTCACACTCGAGTTTCAATCAGACATCAATTATTGCGGACCTGTTATGAAAGTTATCAGACTTCCTGCACTTTTACTATTTGACATCATTTTTCTGACGAAATATTAAGCATGTAAACTTTCCAACGCCCCCCCCCCCCAAACCCCGGCCTTTCTACGGAATGGCACCACAGACAGTCATAATGACGTTCGTAACCGAGATACTGTTGAAGAAATATTTCATTTGTGTTCTAACCATGCAGAATCTGGATCCTATTTTTACCCACATTTACTCTAGTGTTGCTGATCCTTTATTCTGTCTTTGACAAAGATCCTACATGATTTGTCATTTTTTTTTTCTCTCAGTGAACGATAATAATTATCACTTATTTCGTGTTCTATTTTCATTTTATCCTCGAACGTCCAAGTGGTCTCAATCCACCTCTGATTGGTTCTTAGGTCTTCCTGCATCTTTAGAAATCGGTTCGAGTCTTTACTCGTTTTGTTAACAAGAATGACCTTCTACCCACATACTTAGCGTAAGAATCGCTGCTCCTAGACCTCTGCGGGCTTTTAGACGCTGCCCATTCAAAAGGCTGGCCAACCCATCAGATGTTGAGACAATATAGTTCAACCAGGAGGGTATTCAAAACAAAGATTAGTGGTAATTATCGGTGCGATGAAAGTGTCTTGTGATGCCTTTCTCCTAGACCGACTGATCCTAAAAGATTTAATGAGGCAGTTAATGGGCCAAACGGATCAAGACTTGAATTATTCAAACTGGCCACCTCCAAAATGGCCGAAGTTGCTGATTTGCTAGCCGTCAAGTGTATTTCTGATGGACATTTTTCATCGTAACTCGCTTACTAACCCTTACCCTCGGATTGTGCAAAATAACGATTTATCAGCATTTACATTTTGCTCTGAAGAAATTTAAGATTAATAAACCAACATAAATCTATTATTTGAAAACAGCTAAGATTTGATTTCTTCATATCTTGATATGATAAGGGCCCACATACATAAAACCTTACTAATTTAACTATATAGTCAACTAATATTGGTTTGATAAATAAGGGCCCATGTGTTCTTTATCATAATCATTGCCATAACTTAATATATATATCATGCAAGTATAACAACTTTGCAGATGAAATTTTTCATGGATAATATTGTTCAACAAACGACTAATTAACTATATTAAACAATAAAGGAAATGGCATATGTTAAATAGAAAAGAAATTAAGGACTTCGTAAATAAGAGACTGAGCAGATATGTATTTAAAAAAACAGGCTTGGTTGTTAATGTTTTATCATTTATTCGAAAAGACTTTTAGTAAAGAGCGTATATTTCAAATAACATTTCGTGTCATTAACCGAGTATGATAACTTATAACCATGTTGCGTTATCAAGAAAATTATTTCAAAATGACCTGCCTATGCAAGGAATATATATAATTCAACATTTGCACAAACTGTATTGCATAATTTGCATGACTAATACTATTGTAGTGCTTTCATGATAGTAAGATACTCTTTTATGGTTAATGTTACGCACAAAATTGATTCAAGTTGTTAACAGTATTGTAGTTATAATTGTGCAAACTCCTCACGTGAACTAACAATTGTTTAAATATTAGTCTTCGGAAGTCCGATTGCCATAATCAGATTTAACTGCATGCATAAAAAGATTCGAGAACTATAATGCCTATAAAGTAGACACAACTATAGTGATTAATTTGTGTCATGGAATGTCCAAAATGGCTGGAAGTTTGGAATGTTTTGCGAATACATTATTTAAATAAAATTGGCAAAAGAGCACACTTAGTTTAAATGGCATAAAAGTGAAACTGTTTTAATACATTCGAAATACATTCATAATTATTTCTTCCCACATTCTTGGCGCATTCACCTTTATCAGTCAAACTCGAGTTTCAATCTGACATCCCTAATAACAATTCGCGGACCTATCACAACTCAAAAACTTTTACCATTTGATCTCATTTTCTGAACAATATCAAAATAAGATTAAACTTTGATAAAGAAGTTAGTCCCTTTTGTGGTAAACTTTGATTTCGGTCAGTTCATATATGGTTTCAGAAATATATGTAACGACTTCAAAGACTGGGTTGCTGATTATAATACAGCAATAATTTTACACGATTGGTTTTCGATGCGGCAAATTTGAAGAAGAGCAATATCATTGATTTACTTTATGCGTCTCAGTGCAGAGTAGTTTACATGTAATATACATACAATTTGATTATTGCAATTATTGATTTTGTTTTAATAGCAGCATCCAAAGGGTGGAATAATCTCCCAATGTCCATCAGACAATCTGCCTCTATCGATATTTTTAAGAAGGCTCTGAAAACTCATCTCTTTACATGAATTCTCCTCTATGTTTAATTATTCAATTTAATCAATTGAATTTAATATTTTGTATGGAATATCTAATTGTAGCCTTTAATTACTACATGTAGTAAAGACCAATAATATTATTTGATGTTAGCGCTCTGAGCCTTATGGGAATGGCGCCCTAAATGTTCATTGTATTGTATTGTATTGTATTATATGCTACTTGTTCAATCTTGAGATTCGAACATGTAATACTAAATATATATTTGGTTTTCATGAACAAATGAAATTCACTACAAGAACATAGTGGAACTATGCAGTAAACACTGAAGGGGAAAAAGGTAGAAAAGAACGGATTCATAGATGACCGCGACCGTCAGCACTGTTCTTGAATCGAGTTGTTTTCTGTCACCTTGGGTGGGAGAGGCTGAAAAGTAAGGGAAAGAGAAAAGACATAAATAACTAATTTTTACTTGAAATATCTATCATATTTATATGAAGAAGAAAATATCTGCCTCTACACGATCACATTAGGCATGAGGTGATTGGATCGATAAAAAGTAATCGGGTATATACACCACGGTGATGCTATGCCGCCCTCATTGTTCTCTGGCCAATATGAAACTTATTTATTGTTTGTCACAGATTTTTGAAATATACTAAATTTACCCTCGATCACAGGATAAAAAATTTGGAGTCGCCTCTGAAAAATGTAATATACAAAATTGACAGTCCATTATGGATCATGTTCATTTGTACGTGAACAAATTGTGAAAGAACTCTATTACAAGACTCATTTGGAGACCAAACCATTAAGTGACTCGGTAACATTGCTGGAGGTTGATGAAAAAAATGCTTAATTTTTGTTTACTTAAATGATACTAATTATATTCCTTCTACTGTACTAACCCTCTGACATGCAAACAATCCTTTAAAACAATCTCAAACCACGAAGATATGTTGTTTTTTTAAGGCATCACTGTGCAACACCCTCTACCTGTGATTAACAGTAAATTATCCCAACCATTTTTGAATTTCCCCAACCGTTTTCCATGAAATAAAGACATAAAACAGGCTATTAAAAATCTGTCAACACTTCAATGTCTGGAATGGTATATAGAGCCATTTTATTGCTTTGTGACGATTTACATTCACCTAAAATGCAATAATATAGTTGGGAGAATTGAGGAATCGATCAGATCAGTTTTTCCCAATTTGTATTAATAATAGTCCGTTTTCACTTGATTTTTCAGGTTATCTTCAATTTTACATCTAGCTGCTGCATTGAAGTCACTACCTTAGCACCACTATCTCTCATCTGAACAATGTTACCAATTCAACTCTGGACTATAATTACCACAACACTAATGGCAGCCCTAACAATGACCCTATATTTAACAGCATAAAACCTGGAGCAAAAGGGTGACTAAATCACAAATTCATCTTGACTTTTGTTGATCTGTGATTATGTATACATCACATATCTTTTGATTTTTTGATGTACATATTTTATGTCATATATTGTATATTATTTTTCTATTACTTTTGTTATACCTGCTAAGCTCCACCCCTAATAAAAAAAAGCTCCAAAAGCAAATCAATTTTGTGACATCATCATGCCAGTCATTAATCAGTTGCTAGATGAACAAAAGACATTGGTGATGTCCCTTCCTGTCAACTGACCACCTGTTCACAATAGCACTGCATGTTTTATACAATACCCACTCACAAAATTCAATTACATTTTAAGCAGTTGCTATGTTATAAATCCCCAACCAACACCATTAAAAGAAGGGTGTCAATGGGCTATCATAAATATGAAAACATGCAATGCTAATGCAATAAGCTACTCGGTGGGTGAGGACATACCACTGTCTTTTGTTCATGTTTATCTAGCTGACTGATGATCGACTGGCATGATGATGCCACAGAAGTCATTTACTTCTGGAGGTTTTTTTTTTAGGAGTTGGAGCTTAGCAGGTTGAACAAAAGTAATAGAACAAATCATACAAAATATATGACAAAATATACATCAAAAAGTCAAAAGATAGGCGATGTATATATTATTACAGATCATCAAAAGTCAACATGCATTTGTATTTTTTTTTTAGTCACCCTTTAAAATCCCCCAGAGCAAATATCGGGTCACTCCGAAAGGACCCTTCCTCCCTTCCTTCGCACATCAATCCACATGACCACTTACCTTATAGATAACAAGTAACGCTGACGACAACGAGGCTAGGAATCCCATGATGGAGGCGAAGATGACGACGGTGACGTGAGATCCGAGGGCGCTGACCAAAGGTCCCATGATAGCCGAGACGGTGATCTGAGCAAGGAAGAGCTGACAGCACAGACATGCGACGTCAGTGCCCAAACCTCGTCTTACTCCACCCTTTGGATTCTTATACTGCAAAAAAAAAAAAAAAAAAAAAAAAAAAAAA
>BEXV01000646.1:143792-166382 GCA_003118195.1 Hemicentrotus pulcherrimus
GGGGGGGGGGGGGTCGATGGAAAACTAATGATAGTTAAAGGAATGGCAAAATTATTGCCCCACTAAATTTTCTCCAAAATACATGTATTAAATGATGGTCTATACCTGAAAAGGATCGGTTGTTTGAAGAATTGAATTGCTATCTAGTGATAGACCGTGGCTGACAAAAATGGCTGGTTCAAATATTGTGTCCACCTGCACAAATACGCCGCACCAATTCGCCGGAAACGAAATATTTATATATAATGAATTGAATATTCAACTTTATTTGCCAACTTTATTTGTAAAAATGACATACATTGCTGTGAGAAATAGGCAAAGAAAAAGGCATTGACAATTTGACATATATATCATAAACATTGGAAAAACAAAAACAAATATTGCCCTATATTATATCCGTCAGGTTTCGTGTTCTTCTTCAAATTATCAAATTGTCTTATAAAAGATTCAAAATTCCTGCGCTCCAGGCCAGCGCGGAAGATTAGGAGAGGCTTGAAGTATGCTGCATATAGTTAGTAGGTCGCGGCCTCTAGATCGAGAACTATCACTTTTATCGCCATTCTCCAAAAGTTCAATATCTTGGACACTTTCGCTCCAGTAGTTCCCGTCCTAGTTCCGTCTTTTATTTTGTTCTGTGATGTTTCAAAATGTCGTTCGGCAAGGAGTCACTTGCCGCAAGGAGCGTAATTTGGCCGACAAATACGTGGCACCACTCAATGCGGCCGCCCCGGCCCGGGTCCCCCTAGCTCCCCCATTCAGCCATCTAATTCAGATCCTAAGTTGCTTGAAGTATACTTGGGTCCCGACTTAGGTATTGACCAGAAAATGCTTATAAGCTTAACATTCCCAATCCACCAATCTTTTTTTCTTCAGAAAATTTCGTCAGGGTTATTTTCCAATTATTGATCAGCATTATAGCCTTGCAAGAAATAATAATATCTAGGGAGCGTTATCCCGGAGCGGTATACCCGGGCATTATAATGTCCAACATAATACAGTGCCACAGATCTAACCCTTGTAAATTAGTAAGTAGAAAAATATAACTGCTGAAAGTTTGAAATAAATCCGACTGATAATAACGAAAATAAGGAAATTACATAAATAATGACCTAGTTGCGGATAACTCAAGTCTCCAAGTTTTTTTTTGGGGGGGGGGCGGTAGGCTATACCTGAACATGATTTATATTGATCGATTTAAGTTTGCCTTGTCAGGCGCGGATCACCGGGGGCCCGGGGGGGGGGGGGGNTTTGAACATAATTAATGCGATACAAAGTCTAGGGCATATTGCCAGTTGTTAGCACGAAATTAAACATGACCGTTTAACCAAAGAGATACTGGTGTAACGGTAAAAGTATAATATGAAGCCAATAAACGTATTATGCAACTACAATCAATTGCCAATGCATATTGTGGAACTGAACAATACAGCGGCAATACCCTGTACTATACGCAGCATGCAAGGACAGGCAGCAGCGGAGCAGCACGGCATGAGCTAAAGCTACATACGGCTAGCTAGCTCTCCCCGTACCCGGCCGATCGCAATGCAATATGCGTATCCGGCTAGTTAGTCCCTCTGCGACAGATAAGGCAACCCGTCACTCATATCTCAATGGCCGCCATCATGAGCATCATAGTTATGGCTACGGTGTATGTGTGCGAAGAATATAGTGTTTGTAAACACGGCTACTTAAAATTTTGACGTTGATGTACAGGACCAGTAATAACATTTGAACATCCTAGTAAGACGGAAATTGACCTGAAAACTATAAACGTTTTGCTCAACCACAATTTATCAGGTAAAACTATCTTTTAAATGACCTCAAAGCTGTTTTCAAAGAGGGTTGCATGTTCCATAGGTTGCTAATTCGCGTGTGATTGCTAATGGTGTGATAGTGGATTCAGTGCGAGCTGAGCGCGAGCGTAATTGTGTGTGTGGGGCTGGGATAAGGATGAACAACAAGGCGTTACCCGTTTTGTTCAGGCCTAGGCCTTCTAATTCTATGGACCAATGTTCTGCAAAGTTAGAATCGTAATTATTCAAATTATTTTTAAACTCTTGATAAGGTAGACATTTAGACCAAAAACCATGACCAATTCAATACAGATGTGATTCTCTGAATTTCTATGCAAATTCGGAGTTCTGCATCTGACCACTTTTGCTTTTGGAGCTTGAGTTGTTTGATATGCTCAAAATATGTCTTTTCTGTTCTTTAAATTTAATTTTGGCAATTACTCAAAGAGTCAAATTGTGAGTAAACTTCAATATTTAGTGAGGACAAATGATGATGACAAGCTTTGCTTTTTAAGTTCTTGTAAGTTGTACATGTATAGATCTAGCGCCGGTGTCTCTGACTGCCCTGCCCTGATGCCTGATGCTGATGGGCATATCATAATATGCCTAGACCTCTTGCTCTGCCAAAATGCCATGTTTCATGAATTTAAATTTCAATGTCTTATTTATGGATGGTCAGACTTAGAACGAAAGCTTCAGTCTCTGATATCGACAGTTGTTTCTCTGAGTCTGAGATCACATCCTCTGACCGTACTGGGGAATGTTGACAAATGTCAGCTTTATTATAAAGTCTTGAAGAATGACCCAGGCCATAGATCTGGGCCATACCAGACGGTTATTTCTGTCAACTGTTTACAGTCTACTTAGGGTGTCTGGTCGCGCATCCAATGTTGTGTGCTAAAACCTTCCCATAGAGATTGCACGCATCCTTATGCAGTCTACGTGCATTGCATGATCATGCAAAATTGGTCAATAATTTTATGAACAAATTAAAATTCAAACCATTATTGCTCGTGATCCTGAAGGTGAAACTCAATGAGGTGTCACATTAAAGAGCTTGTTTTCTCTCCATAGTCTCCAAAAGGGTGCACCCCTCGAAATTTTAAAAATATCTTGGTCAAAACAGCGATTGAAATGTTGTTTGCATCCTAGCTCCAAAATCTGCCACTTTACTGAAGCGCGCCCCCTGGCTTATGTCCGGCTAAACATAAGGAAAATATCTAGATCTATACACTTATTTTTTTGCTAGCCCCAAGAGATAACTCGCAATAACAGTTTAAAAATACCCTTCTCCCTGTTTGTTAAATCAGCTAATGAGGGAGGCATGCGCTCCGCTCAGTCCAAACCATGGTTACATTATGTAACATCTGCACATTAACATGCATGTATGTATATTAGGTGAATGAAACCGGGAAGGTATCGCGTAGACGACGTGCTCAAGTTGCGCATTCAGCTGAGCAACATGCGTACGCTATGCATACCGTATTTGCCGGCGTAAACGCTGCAGTAAAAGTCGGGGTGCAGCTTTTGCGGCGAAAGAGAGAAAGAAAAAAAAGTAAGTCAAAACCAGCACAAATTTGCACATATGGGACTACGAACGGTACAATAACAATACCACTATGGTACAGGACATTTCCACACATCTTACCGACAATTTTACCTTGCATTGTTGACATGAAGACAAAAATAAACTTCCAAAAACAACATCTGCCGATAGATCTTGATCTAAGTTCGTGCCAATGCATTGCAAAAGTAAAAGAAGGGCCCGTTTAACAGAGCTGCCGCGAAGCATCTAGCACGCCAAGTCGCCATTTTCAATCCATTTCAATGTATACATCACAGAAAACTGCAGGATATGGCATCGGTAGGGATGGATGAGCGGTCCAAGGCGCTGGTTTCGGGTCCCAATCTACATATGTCCGCAAGAGATGGAATCCCGCCTTCGTCAAAAAAGTTTGTTTGTTTTGTTTTTTTTTTTTTAAGGTCAAAAGCGGGGGTGCGGCCTATACGGTGCTGCAGCGTTATCGCCGGCAAATACAGTACACATTCATATTACGCGAATGGTAGTGCTGTCATCGACAAGCCTTCTGTCGACAACCTTGTCGATAAAAGTGCATTTTTACTGGAAGGCGACATGTCGACAGGGATAGTATATTGTCGACAAGAATCAACCCATTTATAGGCTTTACACGCACTTTGAATCATTTTACAAACAACACTGTTTTTTTTAAAACAAAACACTTTGGTTTTGTGTAATTTGTATTTCAAATTAAACACAAACTCGAAATCGGTCATCTTACTTACGGCTGCAGCAAATAAAAATCATTCACGAACAATTGTTGGCATGCACGCCGGTGTTGGAAGGATTGCATTCTTCCAACCATCTGTCGAAAATGTGTCGTTGTCGGCTAAATTCAAGACGACATGTCGACAAAGATTTTTTTTCTCGATGACAGCACTAGCGAATGGACCTGTTAGGCTAAATTTAGCAAAACAACATAACTCTGCATTTACGTCTTTTTCGTCGAGTCTGACCAAAATCCTATGCATATTGCAGAGTTTTGGAGGAGTTTTATCTTTTGATAGCAACATCAGTGAGTCTTGAAATTTGAAATGTATTATTCTGATTACATTTTTTATTCACATATTTTTAATAATGGTAAAAACGATCCCAAATTGAAAATTGGAAAATCGTCAAAACACCTTACGTCTAGGTTAGACTCACTCCAGCAAAAAGAACTCTGCGCTTTGAGCGCTGTACAGTAACTTTTCACGCTCTCATTGGCCGATCTGCTCAAGTGGCTTTGAATTTAAGTGAGAGAGGGCCTACTTAACTTAAGCGAAACTTAAGTTCAATGACAAAGTCAATACGTAATATTACGTCACACCACAGAGATTTTGACATGTCCTGCTTTAAACAGGTGACGCACACACAGCATTGCACACACATGAAATGGAAAAATCAACGAACATCTCAGAATAAATTTCCAGTTTGTACCTTAAATATGACAAAAATGAGAATTGTTCAAACTTAAAAAATAATTATGGAAGACTTAAATTTAAGTGAAATACGTAAGTGAAAAAAATCATAACAAATAGAGAGTTTGATAGTAATCATAATAATTGTATCGAAACAAACAGAAAATCGCAGCTTGCTCGTTGAGTGAAATGAGCATTGAGTGAATGGAAAACAGCGTTAGCCAATAAGAAGGGCCCTGGTCGGCGCTAATTTAGTAAAATGAGGCTCCGATCTGCCAAGATCGGATGAACGATTTGCGCATGCGCTAAATGTAAGCTTAAGTTCTAGTGTCCAGGGCCCAGGGAGCTTTGATGCCGAAGGCGTCGAGAGCTCCATAGCCATTTTCTAAAAACGATTCAAACGGAGGGTTAGCTCACATTTTTTCAAATAATGTAGACAGGTAGTAATTATAATTTTGACTTACAATGTTTTTCGACTCCTCTGGGCATCTTTCCAACCACTTGAAATTATAATTCAAGAGGTCTTTGATGGGGAAAAAGGGTGATTCTTCTTCTTAACCTGATGATTCATTGATGTTGTATCGTCGATTCAACATGGCGGAGAGACAGTACGCATGCGCAGTATCGGAGAAGCAAATATGAATATTCCTGATATCGAGCGCCGTTGGCTCGAAATTGCTGAATATGCATGAATCGAAGAGACAAGGCCCTCAGTTAAGGCTAAGTCAAAAATTGTAATCACTACCTGTTTACATTACAAAATGGGACTCAACCCGCTGTTTGAATTGGAGCTCCCTGGAGTTAACTTAGTTTTTAAAATTAAGGTATTGTAATTATTCTTTAGAATGGTTTCGCAGTCGTAGCAACAAGTAAGTTTGGCAATCATGCAGCTAGGAGATATGCGTAATTTTGGTTAGTTTAATTGTTTGATGAACTAAAGTCTGGAACGATTCAAAATTAAATTGTATGGATATGATGGAATCGTGAGTCTGGACACTGAACAAACAAAAAAGCCCTCTCTTTTGCCTCAATCACCTTTTTGCCTTTTTGGATTAAACAAAAACCTTTCAATTAATAGAGCTAATCATCATGAATATTTGTCCTTTATGATATTTTCCAACATAAATCTTTATGATCTAGGAAATATTGCCTCTATATGTAGTGTACCGTAAACATCTTCAAATTACTGTTAGAAATCGCCTGTCCTGATAACCAACCTGTCCGGACACACGATGTGTGGCCATGTGGGTATATGATTGGGAAGGGGGTTTGTGTCCGGGCGCTTATAATAAAGCCATCACTTTTGCCTTTGGAATTTGGATTTAAGAAAAACTTATCTGTCATGTATGAGCATGAGTGCAGACTGGATATCGGTGGGAGAGTGATAATTGACAAGCTTGCCTTTTAAGCTCATGCCATTTATTTGAAATATGATGAGTGGTAGCTGAAGAGCTTGGACAAAACTTGCATGCCACATTTGTATTCCCACCTAAAAATTCCTGTGTGCAGTGCATGTGACTTTCACTAAGATTTTGATGATTCCAACACTTTGGCATACACCAATTCTTATACATGTACATATAGGTCTACAAAGTACATAATCTTTCCCAATTTCATCTCAAGAGATATGTCGTTCACAATGTAATCGCATTACCAACTTAACTTTACCTTTAGATTTTTACATGTTTAATTTCATGGTGGCATTTTTGGGAGGAGTTAAAGTCTATTTTAGAAGTATAAGTCCACAAAAAGCAGTCGGGCTATACAATTGACAGGTCCTATGCAATTGCTTATAGTATGCTAGCCATAAATGTTTAATACAAACACATACCGTAATTAACGTTGTATTAACCGCCCTCGTGTATTAACCCAGCCCTCTCTTTTTCGGCCTTTAAAAAAAAACCAAAAAAAGAACCCCCCCCAAAAAAACCCGGGCTGCACATGTAGATTGGCAGCCGAAGCCAGCGCCTTAGACCGCGGGGCTATCGTGCCCCGATGCCATACCCAGCAGTTTTTTGTAAACTATACATTGAAATGGATTCAAATAGCGACTTCGCGTGCTGGATGCGATCGCGCCAGGTTGTTAAACGGCACCTTCTTTTCCTTTTGCGATGGTTTGGCACGAACTTGGATCAAGATCTATCAGCAGATATTGTTTTTGGAAGATTATTTTCGTCTTCATGTCAACAATGCAAGATAAAATTGTCGGTAAAATGTGTGGAAATGTCCTGAACCATTCGTAGTCCCATATGTTCAAATTTGTGCTGGTTTTGACTTACTTTTTGTTTTGTTTTTGGGTGCAACGTGTATAAACCGCACCCCCGACTTTGACATTTTTTCAGCGGCAAAAAGGTGCGGTTTATACAACGTTAATTAGGGTATGAGGAGAGAGATGAGATTTTAAATGCTAACAAAATTGTAAGCAATGCAACTCATGTTCAGGTATTAATTATTTTCACTTGGCCATTTCGTATATATTCTCATTTAAATGTTTTTCTTTCTCTTTCTGGATTTTCTTCAGGTCTATAACCACCTCTGCTACGAATCGACCATCCACCTGCTTCTCATCAACTGCAACAAATTTTACGCTGACCAGATGTTTCACAGAAAGACATTCTTCTTATATGATCTCTATAGTATAACCTGAAATCTGCAGAATTTTAAAACTTGTAACAATCGTTACTGTTGGAGGTGAGTACTGAGAAATGTAACTTTATGCCTTTTCAATATGCATGTTAAATTAGCGTTGTCGAAATCAAAGGCAATTATGAGATGTTTATCCAAATTTGTTGATAAGAGATATGCATCTGTGGAGCTCTTGGCAACAAGTGATCCACAGTCGATTATCTTCACTTGCTAACTCCCCAACTGTGACCAAAGACTAAAAGCTAAACCCAACCCTTACTATAAAACGTCCCTACATGTACAAGGTAAGGCCTAATTCCACCCCGAAGCCTAATCCTCGGCTCGACCCTTAATGAAAAATGACCTGGAGCAACATCACCAGAGCAAATGTTGCATCATCTCACTAGTCATTGATGGGAGGGAAGCACAAAGACAAGTGCAATGCATTCTTGACAAGGCGACTGACAGATGAGTTTGTTTCAAAAGTGTTATTCATGTGAACAATTTATTTTGGTAAAAGGCCAACAATTACCGGTATGTAACTTGTGCACAGGTATCGTAATTAACGTTGTATAAAACGCCCTTGTGTATTAACCGAACCCCTCTTTTTCAGCCTTCAAAAAAAAAAAAAAAATTGACGAAATCGGGATTCAATCGCTTGTGGGAATATGTAGATTGGGACCCGAAGCCAGCGCCTTAGACCGCTCGACCATCCCGCACTAATGCCATATCCTGCAGTTTTTTGTAATGTATGTATGAAATGGATTGAAAATGGCGACTTCGTGTGCTGGATGCTTCGCGGCAGGTCAGTTAAACGGCCCCTTCTTTTACTTTTGCAATGCATTGGCACAAACTTAGATCAGGATCTATTGGCAGATGTTGTTTTTGGAAGATTATTTTCGTCTTCATGTCAACAATGCAAGATGAAATTGTCGGTAAAATGTGTGAAAATGTCCTGTACCATAGTGGTTTAGTTATTGTATCGTTCGTAGTCCCGTATGTGCAATTTGTGCTGGTTTTGACTTACTTTTTTTTTTTTTTTTTTTACCGTGTATAAATCGCACCCCCAATTTTGAAATTTTTTCAGCAGCAAAAAAGGTGTGGTTTATACACCTTTAATTACGGTATATATATATTTGAAGATTTCTGGCTTAATTTTTGTTTTACATGATGTAAGAGGAAAATTAGCGGGCGCAAATTTGCGCTCGTAAAGTCACCAATTGCACTTGTAAGTTATCTAAAACTAGATGGCAAGGCGCAATTGTTTGCCATGAAAATGCGCCCGATGGTAGGCACGTTCATGTGTCACTAGATGCGGCACTGAATGACCAAATGGGTCAAGGGATCGGGGAAAAAAATTGTCAAATGGAGAAATAACTGGCATTTGTATTGTAATTACAGATCTAGGTTCGTTTGTTGGTCTAATTTATCATATCATCTCAAATAGAATTTTGAATTTTTTCATTGACCAGTCAAGAACACCTACGATGTTTTTCGAATGTAGTTGCTTTCATTTTGCCAGCAGCCAATCTAACATTGTTTTGGCAAAAATCAAGCCGGCCATCTTCCTACCGCGAACCTTTCGAGTCCTGTTAATTTTGCATGCAGCGAATCTACCGCTGGGGCAGTAGCCTCACTGGCAAACTGCCAGCCCGCTAGCTTCTAAACCACAGACCGTTTGTGTTCCACCGAGAGTGTGGCGGAAGGTTTGTGAAAATTGATCATGTTCGCATTACCATATTAACACTGTATGTTTGAGCTTAAATAATTTGTGTAATTAGTTGTCATTATCTGTTTTGGAAAATTGCCCCTGGTTCTTCAGATATTGCCCCTTGTACTAGTTACGTTCCCATAGGCATGGGGGAACTTTTAAAAATAAATTGCCCCTTGGCCGGTTATTTCCAGGCTTGGCTGCTGCTGTAATTCTGTGCAGAGAAATCATTCCTATGCTGTTCTCTTCACAATCTGTAATTTCTGCATATATTCTTAGTCTTTGTGTACCAGAGACACTCGGAAGTATCCTGTCATTACCGTATTTGCCTGCGTAAACGACGAGTATTTTCGAGAGAGAAAAAATCAAAAGTCGGGTATGCAGTGAAAAAGTAAAAAAAAAAAAAAGTAAGTCGGAACCAGCACAAATTTGCACATATGGGACTACGAACGGTACAATAACTATACCACTATTGCATTGTTGACATGAAGACGAAAATAAACTTCCAAAAACAACATCTGTCGATAGATCTTGATCTAAGCTCGTGCCAATGCATTGCAAAAGTAAAAGAAGGGCCCGTTTAACGGAGCTGCCGCGAAGCATCAAACACGCGAAGTCGCCATTTTCAATCCATTTCAATGTACCGTATTTGCCGACGTAAACGCCGCAGTATTTTCGGGAGAGAAAAAATCAAAGAGTCAGGGTGCGGCGTATATACGGCGACAGAGTAAAAAAAAAAAAAATCAAGTCAAAACCAGCACAAATTTGCACATATGGGACTACAAATGGTACAATAACGATACCACTATGGAACAGGACATTTTAACACATCTTACCGACAATATTACCTTGCATTTAGTGCTGTCATCGACAAGCCTTCTGTCGACAACCTTATCGATAAAAGTGCATTTTTACGGGAAGGCGACATGTCGACAGGGATAGTATATTGTCGACAAGAATCAACCCATTTATAGGCTTTACACGCACTTTGAATCATTTTACAAACAACACTGTTTTGTTTTGGTTTTGTGTAATTTGTATTTCAAAGTGAACACAAACTCCAAATCGGTCATCTTACTTATGGCTGCAGCAAATAAAAATCATTCATGAACAATTGCTGGCATGCACACCGGTGTTGGAAGGATTGCATTCTTCCAACCATCTGTCAACAATGTGTCGTTGTAGGCTAAAATTCAAGACGACATGTCGACAAAGATTTTATTTCTCGATGACAGCACTAGTTGACATGAAGACGCATATAATCTTCCAAAAACAACATCTGCCGATAGATCTTGATCAAAGTTTGTGCCAATGCATTGCAAAAAGTAAAATAAGGGGCCGTTTAACGCATCCAGCACGCGAAGTCGCCATTTTCAATCCATTTCAATGTATACATCACAAAAAAACTGCAAGCTTAGGTATCGGTGCAGGATAGCCGCGCGGTCTAAGGCGCTGGTTTCGGCTCCCTTTCTACCTGTGTCGGCCCGGGTTCGATCCTGACTTCGTCCAAAAAAAAAAAAAAAATTTTGTTGTTTTGTTTTGTTTTTTAATGGTCAAAATCAGGGGTGCGGCCTATACGGTGCTGCAGCGTTATTGCAAGCAAATACGATACTGTCAGTGTATCGCAAGGTTTCACAATGACATGTGTCAGTACAGTCTTTTAAAAGCAAAGAAACTAATACTTTTTGCCTCTATTTTCCACTCATGTGACTACATGAAAAACTGTATTCTTTCATTTTCAGTTATAGGGGATATGATAGGGTTTTTGTTGAAACATTTAGATTGTGTGAATCTCCCACCGTGTAGGTTTAGAAATTAGAATCGCATGAATTACATGACATAAATGACATGTAAATGGACCTAACGCTGTTTGAAATTAAAGATAAAGACCACTTATGGTCATGCGATGGCATTGTGAAAGAAACATTGTGGAATCGATCAGAAAAGGTTGATCTAGCATATAAGTATTGGTGTGTAATGCAAGGTTCCGGAATCATAAAAATGATAAGAAATTTGGCCCAGTCTTCGTAAAGTTAACAGCACTGTACACAGAAAAATGTATGTGCGACACTTGCGTTTATCTCTCACATAACAATAGATAAACTAATTTACCAAATATATCGATTAGTAGACGGTTTCCCGGCAAATTTTTTATCATCATGTATTAGTTAAAACGTATTCTTTCACATAATTGGAGCTTCCATTTCATTTTGTCTCGCCTGCGTAGCAAAAAAGCGAGACATAGGCGCCTCTTCGCGCCCCGCTGCTGGCGTGTGTGCCTAGTATTACATCTATGTAATACTATCATCAAATTTCAAGTACTAGGCGCACACGCCAGCACCCCTAATGATCTTTATTGGTCCAGCGTAAGAAAATGGCAGCGCCCTGTCTCCTAAGAATCTGACAAATATAGCTAAATATTCAGAATTATTAACCATGATTTTAGGCCCGATATTTTGTCACTGCACAACCAATCACAAAAAAAAAAATAGTGGAAGTTTTACGATTTTCTTCTTGAAAAATGAAATGTTTTGAGGTAAAAGGGGTTTCCCGTGATTTTCTGTTCGAAATTGCACTTTCCGTTTCAAATAGTCATTTCCGTGAATTCCTTCCGTTTTCCGTGATTGCTGAAAATCAGTGTCACTTTATATTGTATTATGTTTATCATAGTTTTAAATTCACAATGACATAACTTTCAGGAGGTTCTAATGACAAGGATCTAACATTAAGCTACAAAACACAGCAAATTATAATAACGGTCTTGTACATTCAGTTTTAGTTTTAATTGACCTGTGAGAAATTATTTACATCAATTCTAAAAAATATTAAAAAATTGCCACCACCATACATTCTACGGTAGAAATATCCCAGGTCCGTCTCCAAAAAATTTTACTTCGAGTTACAGTTGAAGGTGCTGATTTAATAATAATTAAAATGAACGGAAGAAAAACAAAAGACAAAAAAAGAAAAATTTCAAGTTTTGGTCTATTAAATATTTTTTTAGATGCATAGTTGTGATTATGTTGTCATTTGTAGTTGTTTTAAACTATGTTTGTTGATATTAAAGTTGCTCAAAGTATTAGGCTCTTCCCCTATATTTTTTAATATACATGTCCAGTATTATTCACATAGTTCTATTTTATGTCTGCTATTTATAATCTCAAAGAGCCTCAAGACACAAATTATTATTTAGAAGTACTAAGTTCCCTGTGAAATGGGCACAGGCTGTTAGAAAATTTACTGTGGTGGTTTTCTTGTTTGATGTAATTCAATCTTCTGCAAACTCTGGTTGAAACTAAGAAACTTGAATGACATTGATCATGACTCATGAGTCATAGAAAGGTCTGAATTTTAATCGGAGAATAAACATGTGCAAAACTTAGAGTACATGTATGTATAGACTAGTACATGTACATGTCAGTATTGCCAGTTCAAATAGACCATGAATATAACTGTGTATATATGACTGCGAGTACAAGTCTGCATTTAGTGCAATACATAATAGTACTGCCTTCACTGGCAAGGACATTTATTATGCGTAGACTGTGGACATTAGTATGCTCAATCCCATGAACACAGGAACGTACATGTGCAATGCACTTGTACATGTGTGCATGCAGTGAACCCAAATTAAAATGTGTGTTGCAGTGCATGACAAATAGAGGGCTTGAATACAGTGTATTGTACATGTACATGCATGCTCCTTGTATGCATTATAATGGCCGTAATGTGTGTGTTCTCTCTTCATGTTCTGCAGGTGCACATCAGACCATTGCTTGCCATGTGTGCCTTTTGTGGTGCAAACCGCAAGACGTCTGCAATTCTACATCAGAAGACATTCTTACTGCTACTCAAATGTAGGATAACCACCTTCCAACCTAAGTAATGAGCCATCCACTGTTTGACCCTTCACCTCTCATCACAAGTCATCACAATGTAGTCATGGCTGCAGGAACTGAGTGAGTGTGACATTTGAATGGCCATTATAAGCTACTTAAATATATTAATGGAATGCTAAATGGTGGTCACATCGTTGTTCTAGTCATGGGGCTGAAATAAAAACAACAATTATTCACACAAACATACATTTATGACCTGAAATTCTCTTATATGGCATATACTGTACCTACATGTTTGTATAGTTTGATATTAGTAATAACATTTAGCTTGCAGGTGAATTGTGAATTTGTGATCCTGAAGTAGTCCCTACTGTACCCAAGATAAGATATTGATAACATTTTGATGGTGCAATGAAAATAAAGCAATCATAATAACATTAAAAGTAAGGAAATTAAATTATCTCTCTTCTTTGATTCTTAATAATGTTTTATTTCGTGTGCAATCAACAGTATCTGCAATGTAGATATGATGATAAGTTAGGGTGGTATTGAAAATTACTTTTCTTGAGGAGATGTGAAGACGGTTTCCAATTACCTTGAACTCCAAGTTGAATATTTACGTTGTCATTATTAGGAGCAAATGATTTTGCTTTAAAAACAACACTTTATTAAAGAGTCTTTTATACATCTTGCCTCCATTATGGAGGGATAATTTTAACAAAGGAAGAACATCATGTTTAAAATGTACATTTAGGCCCTTGTGAATGTGCCATTAATATGAGCAACATGTAATAGTTTGTTATTTTTCGGTTACACATGTTGTACAGTGTATGTAATGTGCAAACTATTTTAGGCTTTTCAATTTTCTTTTTTCGATAAAAAGTCTACATGTACAGAGGTGTACATTTTTTTTAATGGATAAAACATTATGAACATAAATGAACATGAATGAACAAGCAAAGAAGAAAGAAGCAAAAGTTTAGTTCAAATTTGAACAAAGAGCTGAGAGTTACATTTTTTTTTACACATCAATAAAAAAAACACAACTAAACTGCAGCACATGTAATGTAAAGTACATGTGCATGTACACTGTAGATCTACATGTTATCCTCTTATTACCAAGCACTCAGTGGTGATCCGCATGCAGTTCGGTATGTGTCATGAAGTCTGCCATCTGTCATTGAGTACATGTTGTTCATGTCCATTTGCAATACATTTTGTTTCCCTCCTGGAAATCTCTTGGTACTGTGTGTTTGATACAAATGTATGTTGTTGTTGTTTTGTTTTTTTGGGGGGAGGGGGTAGAATATCAGGTCTTGATTTAATTTATTTTTTCAATAATGTATATTTGCCTCATCCTTTTGGTGTAATATGCCATTGAACATTCTAATATTTTACTACCCTTTGTCTCAGCAGTGTTGATGCAGTGGACCAACCTGTGACAAACGGGGATGTGAAGAGTCAAAGTATTTCAGCTCAGAGCACTCACATGTCTATGTCACACTATCTTGGTCTACCCTATCAGGTAAAAAAAAAGAATCTTTAATCTTTTATTGTTATTGTAACATTCTTGGTCTACAAATAAACATAGCCCCGCTACTTCGTCTTCAGCATGGATTTGAAATGAAGTGAAAGTACTGAATGGAGATAAATTCAATCAAACAAATGTCTTAATCTTGTTATTTTATTGATAATAGATGTATGTGTAAGTCCTGCATTATGTTTTGAAATCATGTCAATAATTCCCTTTTCTCCATTTGTAATTATGAAGAAGAAAACATTATTTTCCTCGAATTGCACTTTTTTTCTCTTTATTTGTCATGAGAAAATATTTCATTTACAATTTGTGATTTTCAGTTTGTGTGCCAAGGAATAGGAATTACATTACAAGAAGTGATGTCAAGAATGTATGTTGTGTTTGGAATCTGAAGATGAGCAAATATTTCATTGTTGATTTGTAAATGTCAGTCTCATTTGCCAAGGAATAAGAATTAGATGGAAAATTTAGTCAATTTTCTTTATATTCTGAAAGATTTATACACTTTATACTAACTAATCCAATGTATAAACTGTTCTGATATTGCTACCAGCAATTTCCATGATGAAAAGAAGTTACAATACTCTAGTGTCCTTTCAAGGTTTTATTGTTCTTCTCAAGATCAATTTCTCTGTGAATTGTGCCTGCACATACTGGTACTCTAATACAATATAAATGTGTTCACACCTTGTGCAGGTGTGGTAATGTGATTTATGAAATGAACTCTATTGTCCTTGTGTTATTCAGGGACCCTATTCTGAAAACTACATTTATTATATTATGTTCGGGAAAATGATATTGATTATCTTAACAAACTGAACCTGAGCAGAATTACCACATATCATTGGTGTTCGTGCAGATGTCTCTTTTAGCTTTAGATGATTAAAGCCAGCTTTGTGGAGACATCAATAAAAATTGTGACTTGTTATAATTTTGATTTGATATGACACTTAATATTGTTTTACTAACATAAAAGCTGATGTTACTTTAAGAATACCACCCTTGGATCATACTTACTTACAATGCACCTCTCATTCCTTCACCATGCAGGATCATAATTATGGACAGCCTCCGCCACCTACACCACCTCAGTCACCCCCACCCACCCTAGACGCCATTCCTGTCCTCCCTCTCGCTACCATCTATGAAAATGTTAATCCCTCCTTCACCCCTCCAGAAGACAATGCTGAGGTCCAGAAAGATGAAGGGGACACAAGATGCATCTGGTAAGCTGGTGACTTGGTTTCGTTTCCCTTTTTTCCCCTTTTGAATATAAATGACGGTGTGTTCGTTGTAGATGTATAATTACGAAATTAATCCTTTGATATGTTTGGGAAGAGGAACCAATTTATTATTGTTAATCAGTATTTTATTTGGATGATCTTTTTAGGATATATTGAAAAAGGAACATGTGAGGCATTTATAGAGGGGTTATTACACCCTGTTTGATTTTGAAAGATCTGTCAATGACAAAGTGTCATGCTTTCAAACACCAGGCATCAACACCTCTTGTGCAAAAAAAAATTAAACTTTTAATTAAAGCAGCTCTAATTTGATTTCACATGATATGGTTAAAAAAGAGCAAAACTAATATGAATTGAATTCTTTACATGTTATCCACACTAAAAAAATGGCATTGCAACTTTACACACATTCTGATCAACAAAGTTCATCTAACAATATGTTGAAAAGATAAATGACTTTGTTTATTACCCCCTGGTCAAACCATGTCCATGTTTCCCTTCCGTATTGCAGGCTGCTATTTTTATGTATTGTTTTGTACAGGAAACACTACTTAGTACACTGCAGCTTCCTTTACTTTCATTTTCTCTATGCTAAAGTGTGTTTGCCACCCATTTCCTCTTTCAGTACCTTTGACCATGATGATGGCTACATGATCTGCTGTGATAAATGCACAGTTTGGCAGCATGTTGAGTGTATGGGACTAGACAGAAATAACATTCCAGATGTGTACTTCTGTGAGAGATGTGAACCAAGGATGGTGGATCAACAAAAGGCCCTTGAATTGCAGACCATCAAACGCAAACACATTCGTGAGTGTCTGAGATATTCTACTTCTTTGCATGTATGATATGCGTAATATTTTATGGAGGCAGTAAATATGTAATTCATACCTAAGTTATTGATGATTCATGAGCATTTTCTTTCTGATGAGGTGCTCAATTATTGATTTAATTATTGATTTAGTAATGATCTCTGACACAAGAACAATTATGCCAGTGCTGTAATGTGTTTGATGTACCCATTTCTGTTTGTTTGTGTGTGTGTGTGTAATTTACACAAATCTGTCTGTTTGTATTTCAATGCCTATGTTTTTTGATATACAGACATTTATTTATTTGGAATCTTGTTTTTAAGGCAACCACTTCATTTTATCACAAACATTAAAGTAGAGAATACAACTACTTTGCCTAGGAAGTTTGAATACAGGTCTCTTAGATCTACTGTTAGTCCTATTACCAATAGCATGCAACCTATATTTTTGATGCGCAGTTGAACGATTAGACAGCAGTGATGATGACACCAAAAGGAAAGGCAAGAGGGCAAGGTACTCATCCATCTCAAACACCCCAACCAGTCTAACTCTCACCTCAACAAAAGGAAAGAACAAAATGAAGAAGAAAAAGAAAAAGAAAGAAAAGGAAAAGGGCAAGGAAAAGGTGAAGGAAGAGGAGAAAGATCAGAGACAAGAAAAACACCACAAGAAAAAGAAAAAGAAGAAGGTATGGTTTTATATGTAAATTCTTGTATTTGTGTATCATAGTTGCTGTTTCGCACACAAATCCCCACAAGAGAAATCTGGACTTTGTATGTGATGTATTAGGGAGATGAAGAAATAATTTTGAATGTTTTTATTTTTATCTTCATGATTTTGTTTTGATAGGGTGTGAAAGAGATTGTCAGACAATGAAAGAAAATGAAACTTGTAGTGTGGTGGAGGGTGCTGCCAGTACTGGACAGAACCATCTGAAAGATTCTTAAGGATGTCCAAGTGATTTATGCAATTATTGAATTTTCCAGTTAATAATTCATATTGTTGGTGTTGAATCTAGGGAAAACTAGATGATCTGGGATATTAACACGTTTGTTTCCTGTCATTCCATAATAGATCAGGGCCTGTGAAAAAGAAAGAAAGAAAGAAAAAATTGTTGTCCAAACACCTGTCTGTTGTATGTCTCTCATTTGTCCATGTCTTTTTATTTTGTAATTGTTTTTTCATATCATTCATGTACCCTTATGCATGTGGCCAAAATCCTAATCACCTCTCTGCACTGTGGACTGCAAACCAGCAGTTTGATTTGACTTTGTCTTCACAGAGAAAACACAGGAAGAATCGAGGAAGGAAAGAGCCAGGAATTGGGGATTTACTTCTCCATGGAGAGCAAATGTAAGTTTATTTCCTAACATATTAATTTCCTATATTAAGTTTGTTCTAATTAACAGTATTTTCAATTGTGCTATCAGTTAATATGTATTTATAATATGTGTACTTTTTTTTTTAAACAGTAGTAACAGTATAAGAAAACCAACAGAATTGGGCACCCATGCACTTACTTTATGGCTTCCTTAATAGTTCCTGTTTGGCACAGTAAATGACATAACAGTCTAGGCATTTAGTTTGATAACGTGATAAAAGTATTTGGTTGAGGAAGGGCAGCATTTTATGGATTTCCTGATAGTCAATCTTCTCAATTTTCATGAACAAAATGATAGTAATATTAAAGTGATAGCAACAGCACAGTCCATGTATATGAAATGAACATGTGAATATTAGGAGTATACATGTCAATGTGAGCAAAGTAAAACAAAACTTAAAGGATGATAACTACTTTTTAAATGTACCTTATAAGAATGGGAATGACTTCCTGCATGCTATCATGATTGTGCATTATCTACTGTATTCCTCTTAGTACTTACTTATTATATCAAAGATCAAGCTCAGTTGAGTATCATTTGAGGAAACCCCCCTGTGTGAAGCAGGATATTTGTCATCAGACAGTTATAATAGGTTGATCTTTGAAGTGCTCTCTAAGCCCACATCAAAGCATTTCCTCTGAATAATGGTCCTCTTCTGCACTGAACAACGACAGTATGGCTAACAAGATTGACTCTTACTTAGCTGCTGGCTGCTGGCTAGATTCTAATGAAGTATTGTTATTGTTTCAAAAGGCTGTATTACATTGCAAGGACAGCTGTAGAAAGATTCTAATTTTGAAAACATTCAGATACCCCATTGTTGTATGTACAAAGTCCTCCACAAAACAGTGACTAGTCTTGCAGATGCTATTATTTCTAATGTATTGTTGTTTATTTCATATTTCACTTTATTTTTCATGTGTGTTATATAGATTGGAAAATTCAGACCACTTTGTAGAAGCCACAGAGAATCAGTACAGCCTGGAATTGAACCAGTACCTCTCTGACCAACGCCAGAATGCGATGTGGACCATGCCAAGCCTGGGTTGCATCATGGACGATCTCTCACCCCAGAAGATCAAGCTGGGTGCTGCTGGAAGGACAGCACGTGGGTTGGTAGCTACCGAGGAGCTGGCTCCTAATCAACCCATCGTGGAGTACCGTGGTATGCTCATGCTGAGGGATCAGTTCGTTCCTGCCAATGGATGGACCAAAAAGTGAGTCCTGATCAATACTTCTTTATGAAGTATTTACGTAGTCTTGAGTGTGTCAAGCAGAGTGCATATTTTACAGATATATTACATTCCATGAGCCTCAAATGTTCAGCAAATCCTGAAATTTGACAAAGTTCGATTAGACCGTTTGTAAGGGTGATCTCTCATGTGTGAAATCAATGTTTTATTATTATTATTATTATTGACACAGATATTTACATGCTTCTTATTATTGTGTGTTGTATCAACAAAAAAAAATTATTTTTATAGAAGCAGCTGTATTTGCTGCATTTCTAAAAACATTTCTTCAAGGTTGAACGATCAACAACTTTCTGTGTAAATTGCATTCTTGTCAGCATCACAATTTCTGAAAACCTTAATGACATTTTGATGATTATGTCAGTTCTTGAATCACCCGCATTAGTTATTGTGTGACTTAGTACAGGTAAAATCCTGACCTTAAACTATGTGGCATTGATGATGTTTGAAATAGAAAACCTGTTACAAAATATACCATGTCCCAAAGTGTAGCATTGGACAGATACACATACATGTAGGTGTTAGATAAAGGACATGAATTAGTTGCAAGCTCACGCTTTTCTTCCTTTCTCTAAAAGACAAATTAGTATAACATTCTTCAACCAATGAGATTCAAAACTATTTGTATTACAGAAGCTTTAGCCATGGTATATTATACAGACATGGCAATTAGGTTCTCTCTACAGATTTCATGTCAGGTAGAAGGGGGATTAAACTACATCTTGTCTTGTTTTATGCATTGCATTTTGTGCAATGTCATGTTAAAGGAATATATGAAAAGCAAACGATGAAAATACATCTATACAGTTTTTATTTTAGGATGAAATTATTTAACAGATGAATTCAATTTTCCTCTTATTGCATTTATGTGAAGGTATTTTAAGGACGATGTTCATGTTTGTGTGTGGTTTGTGTGGTATGTTGGGTTTCCTTGTATGCCTTAGAATTTTCAGGTAGTACAATTTGATTTCTAAATCTGTCAGTTCCATTTCTTGCTTTCTCATACCTACTGATAGCACTTTGCAGAGTCCATTTCCAATACTATTCCATCCACATTTCTTTTTTCTACACCACTGTCTTGTGTATTCAGCATGAATCCAAATTCCATTACATGCCTCTTATATCTGTCAAAGGTTATTGTACATGAGGAAGTAAATGCTCCTTTCATACCTCAAAAATATGATTATCATCACCTATTATAAACCATAGATATACAAAAAGGTATATAAAAACAATATGGAGAATTAATGACTGAGGTGTGCTATACTGAGGAGAAGTATACAACAAACAGGATATGTAGGATATGTTAATTAGGAGAGAAGGAAATAACGGGGCCTTCGCTGGCGGGCAAAAAATGAATTCCGAAGTGATGTGTAGCAGACTCATCGTGCCATGGATCAGGGATATTGTGCCTCTGGTACAGCATGTGTACAAGATTATGACTATGTGTGTGTATGTGTATGCATGGTAGTTAGCCATATACATGTACATGTATGTATGTATGTGGAGCAGGGCTAGTTTCTGTTTCACCTCTCTATATGAAACTGTGAAAGATATTGTTTGTTCAACTGCCACAATTATTTGATCTGGATATACCTATGTAAATATCCTGAAATTAGCTAAATGCATCCAATTATGTTTGTCTTGGGTGCATGTGTTTTGATCAAAACATGCTTTGATAATTGGGGGAAATTGCATTGCAACTAGATAAATACAAAGCAGGTGGTAAAATTCAGTATGAAAGTTGATTGTAAATGTAAATTTATATCATATTCCTGACAAATTGTAACATTTCCTTGTCTGTCACTATTGATTTTCCTATTGTGGTTACATGTTGGTTGTTTCTGAGTAGATTGATGTAATTTCTTTGTACGAAAGTACTGCCTATCTAATTCTAAATCTGTAAAACTTGAAATCTACTCAGGACAGGGTTCTTCTCCTTTTTTCTCTTTTTTTTTTCTTTCTGTCTGTAATTTGTGCAATTATTTTTCATTTCATTTAATGTTTTCTCTTTTAGATAATACAATAATTGTCCATGTATAAAGGCTAGAAACAACTAAAATCATATTTCTCTTCCTTCAAAATAATAACACTGCAACGACTGTCCCTCTTCGAGTGCTGCATTCAAACTAACGTGTGTTCTTCTATGTGTTCATTTAGAAACAAAAGTTATTGTTGAGTTTATAGTTATCATGCAATAATTAAATTAAACATGTATTTACTGTCTGCATTTATTACTCAGACCCTACCTGCATGTACTGATGTACACAAAGTTCAGCAACATCGAGCTCTGTGTTGATGCAAGGAAATATGGGAATATTGCACGATATGTGAGGAAGTCATGCTCTCCGAATGCGGAGGTAAGAATTGAAAGAAAGTTTTTCATCATTCAATGTGTTTTTTTCTATTGCTTCTAGCTGCTGTTTACATAATATTTTGACTAGAATCAAGACTTTATAGCTCTTCAATGCAGTAATACATTACAAATTTTTAAAATGGAAAAAAAAAAAAATGCATTTTCACTTTGATTTGATAGAATTCTGTTTCCGCTTTCAGGTTTGCTTTATGACCTTGCTCATAGAAACTTGCACTATAAATTCAAATTCAAATTCATTAGCAAGGTTTTTTTACGTTTCCTTTCAATCGCATCATATTTTAATTTTCATGATAATTTAAGATAGTCGCAAATATGATTGCTAAGACCAAAAGGCAATTTCAGTAAACCTCTTGCATCACCTAAATGTGCAAGCATGACATGAACAGCAACATATTACATCATCCTAACATTTTTTTTTTGGGGGGGGGGCAATACAAAAATAGGTATTGAATGGCCCTTGATTTGATTTTTAAGGTCTTAGCGCCATGGATTACAAAAAAACTGAGAGCCATATTGCTTGATTATATGGTACATATACAAACTATGTGTGTGTTCCAAAGGTCCACTGTGGCAATCCAGAGTTTGTTCCATTAGCAAACCAAGGCCTGTAATGAGTCAATTCTTTCCTCTGTCTGTATAGGTTCGACATGTAGCTATTGATGGTCTTCTGAGGCTCTACCTCTTCTCACTGGTTGAGATCACCAAGGGAAGTGAAGTGACTGTGGCTTTTGATTACAGCTACAAAGACTGGTAAGAAATGCTTCATCAAATATAGAATGAGTCTGTCGTTCACAAGAAAGTGATACAAGATGAAACAATGCAAACTCTGGATACTTAAAAACTTTTGAAAGTTACAAAGGACAGACAGGGTTTTTCATGAACATTTTAGTGTAGAGTTCATTACAACTCTAAAATTAAAGCACAAGTTTTAACTAAGGGATCGTGATGAGTTGAAAGTCAGGTTACCTTTAATTGTTAAGAGTTTCGTTTCAGTGTAGCTCTTTGTTCAAGAGGCTTCTTGTCATAGGGGGGGGGGGG
>BEXV01000646.1:167260-182253 GCA_003118195.1 Hemicentrotus pulcherrimus
TTTTTTTTTTCCTTTTTCAGAAACAAATTGAAGAAACCATTGAGCACAAGAATGGACCGAAAGTAGGTCAAGAAGAAAAGCCCCCCACAACAACCAACATTTCCCATCACAAGAGTAGGTCAAACAGGAACTCAACTGAGAAACCAACCAAAGAGGTTGTTGATGATCCTTCATCAGACAATGAACACAAAGACAAGGTGGATGTGGAGGCTGTAGACCCTCCACCACCTCAAGATCCTGGTAGCACGGAGGACGTAAATACAGAGGGTAGCGAACCTAAAGAGGACTCTGCTACGCCCAGGTCGAAGATGACAAGGGAAGAACGCAAGATGGAAGCCATCATGAAAGCGTTTGCAAAGATGGAGAAGGCACAGGAAAGAAGACAGCAAGCTCTTGAGAGGATAGCACACTCGAAACCAGAAGATGACGATGCTGAAGGACAGGAAGATAAAGACCAGACCAGCAACAAATCAGACCAGCAACAGCAGAGTTCATTATCAGGCAAGAAGGAGACGAACGAAGTCACAAAGAGCGACTCGGGAAAGGATGAGCAATCCAAGGTATGTTTTGTAAGTCCATATTAACTAATCACATAGAGTCATGATTAAAGTAATAAATAAGAATTTGTATGTACTTCATACTAAATTACAATACAAATTGAAGTTAGGATTTCTCAGACTGTTTTTTCCCCTGCTAATTTGAGAAATGAATGTGATTGAGATTTTATGGACCTGTGACTTCTTTCCATTTCAGTCCAGCGATGCAACAACCAAAGATGAATCATCAAGCAATACTGTAGCACCGACATTAACTCCTCTTTCAACCAGAAAACCAACAAGAAGGAGGAGAAGAAGTACCATGAGGTGAGTCAATGTTATGGGCAGTGAGATAATCAATTGAACAAACCTGATATTGAAAATTAGCAAAATCAGAGATGAATTTCCACATTTAGTACCACTTATGTATTTTCATATTCTAGTTAACAGCACAGTTAATGAAAGACGTACATTTTCCATATTTATCTCATTTGAGATAATAGATTTTCTTGTAAATGAAAAAAAAATTGTTGACATTTTCAGGTTTTAATTAATTTATGCTGCGATTCAACCACGTGGAAGAATGTTCATTCTGTAATTTACAGATTTTTTTTTGATTTGCTTGTTTACAATGACGAACAAAAATACTGCAGAAGGATATATGAAGCAAGCGTGTGATAATGTGCCATTCGTCTACTTCTCATTCAGTCTTTCTTTTTCTCTTTGTGTCTATCGGTCTGTTTTTCTCTCACTCTCTATCACTCTCTCCCTCTTACCTTCTCTCTCTCTCTCTCTCTCTATTTCTATTTCTCTCTTTCCCCTCCCCCTCTCTCCCTCGTCTACTCTATTTGACTTTACATGCTGCATTGCCTCATTGAAAGTTCTGAACTCAACCCTCGCCATTATTTTTTTTACCTACAGCAGTCGAAGAAGACACCGGTCTAACAGTATCACATTATCAGCATCAGCCTCGGCTAGCGTTGAGGTCTCATCCGCTGACGACGATTCAAATCAAGCCCCTCCCCCTATGATGATCTGGACAGAGAAGAGTAACTATCCTCTATCAACACCTCTCTCTATCTCAACCAGCATCAATAACCAGGATAAAGGAGAATCTCCGCTGGCCTCGCCGGGTTCATCAAGTAGCAAGAGGTTTAGATTTCCCAAGACAAAGAAGGTTTGTATCCTTAATACAGGCCGAATTTGGATATCACCTCGTAATGTCTATGCTTCTGTATAAATGAAATTATATACAAATGATAATTTTGTTCTTATAAAATGTAAAAAGTAAATGACTTATAATAGACATTGCTTATTTATGTCTAAATGTGAATACAGATGATGTTGCTGAATTACTACCATGCACATCTTCATTTATTCAGAGAAAAGTAGGTTGAGAGTACATCTGGTTTCTTTAATTGACCAGTTGTATATTAAGCAGGAAATACTGCTGTGAAATCTACAGTGTAGATTACAGGCACAAAGGAATATACGAGAAATCAAACAGAAGTAGGTATTTTGGCTAACATTTGTAAACAAGGAGGGATGTATATATAATTTACATACAACCAGTAAGCTTGTAGAAATGTATCCTACTGCTAAAGAGTAAATATAGTTGAGTAGTGTCAACATTTGATATGTAACATGCATTGTCTTCTCCTTTTTATGTACAGTTCTTCATGAATGAATGGCTGAATGAGAAAGCTTTTGAATCCCTGGCTGGTAAGCCGCTCACCATCAAGACAGAGCAGTTAGACCAATCCTACTCCAGCAATCTCTCATCGCCAAACACTCCTCTGCTACAGCGATCCGGTTCCATGTCAGCTCTGGTGAAAGAGACCAGGAATAACCCTCTCGAGTCAAGTGGTGGACTTGCAGGTTCTGCAAAAAAGGTAACCATCCTCATATATCAAGGATTGTGTTCATGTGATCACAAGTTGTACGGGGGAGTGGTCAAAACTCTCTGTAAAATGTGTGATAACTGATGTAACCCCTATAATTGTACGTCAAATTCATTTTTCTGTAATACTATATTTATTCATGCAGGTCTTCATAAAATTTGTATGTTGTATTACATACTTCAATTATTGTATTTACAGTTGATTAGAAAAAAAAGATTGTCTCGAAAGCAATATGCTGAAATACAGTGAAGATTGATATTGATTTTAAGGGGAATTACACCCTGATATTCAAATTGATTTTAATAGAAGCAGAAAAATGAGAGGAACGGGTCAGGGAAAGTTTAAGCAAATTCCAACGAAAAAAAGAAAGAAATTAAATGAATTTCTGAAGTTACGATCAGTCAAACATATTTTGGCAACTCAGAAATTTCTTGCAAGCTCCCTTCCCACTTGCTCTGTACTAAAAAAAAACAGAAAATTGTATTATCCCACAATCAAATATTCAATCATCCATACATGTACCCTAAATCGATTATTGCAAATATGTTTCTATACAACTCAAAATTCCCAGCTCTAGTTGTAATTGGGTTATAGGTTAGGCTTTGTACAGGCTTTGTATAGCATTTTTCCATGGTTGATGACAAAAATTTAGATAATGTGGGAAATTGACTGCCTTGTGAGCAGAGTATGTCATGGAATGAACTACAGGTATATAAACCTAACCTAACCTTCATTTTAGGATTCATACCTTACAAGCCACACCATCATCATACTTGTTTTTAGACTATTTGGTGACACAACATTTGCTCCTGCGACAATTGCTCCGGGCTTTATTTCGTCTAAGATGTAGGTTTAGGGTTAGAATTAGGGTAGGGTATAGTGTTGAATCCAGGGTTGAAGTTAGCCATTCGATTAGTGTATAAAATTTACAGCGGAGCAATTGTCGCCGGAGCAAGTGTCATGGAATCAGACTATTTAGGTGGTGTGCTTTTTTAATTATTTTTTAAGGTGAAATAAATGAATTGAAAATCTTTTGTTTAACATTGATTTGCAGCGATGGTTGCGCCAAGCCATGAGTGAAGGAAACAGTAACCAAGAACCAGCCGTCACATGTAATGGTACAATCAGTCCCAGTGCAAGTCCGGCCCTCTCTCCGAATACGAGTGCTTCGAGTGGTAAGTATTATAAGGGTCAATTTACAATTGTAATTTATGTCAGTCGAATTTTGCGGAAGGTTGATGTGTCTTTTTGTATATATGCAAGAAAAATTGAAATTTGAATATTCAAATTAACATTTTGTTGTGGAACATTTTGAATATTTGAACTGTCTTCCTATCTATTATCTTGTCTCAAAATTTTGAATGAATTCATAAAACATAGATTTTGATGTATCATTCACAAATACTTTACAAACAATAATGAATTTACTATAAAGAATCAAACCAATCTGAAGAAAATTTAGTATTGACTTCTTTCTATATTAGTCCAATTCATATGTAGCTAAGAAGTGTAACATGCATTCATGTTCAATTCTTCCTTTTACCTGAAATTATATCAGTGCAAACATATCCAATCCATAAAATATTTCATTTATTTCCAAAACCTTGCATTTAAAAGTTCTTCACAATAAGTATGGTGCTCCACATGTAATGAACAAAATGGAGAAGAAAAAAAAAGAATATGCAACCTTCATCATCTCATTTTCTATGCTATTGCAGATCTGATGACTCCATTGAAGAAGCGCATGCTACGGCATTCCTTGGCAGAAGAAGGTCCATTTGGAGGATCATCTCCTAAGCATGAGCCAAGGACCGCCCAGGACTCATTACCAGCACCAGCTACTCCTGCTGCTCCTGCGAATCAGGATGCCCCTCCGTCTGAAGAGCCCCCTATTCTTATTCAGGCCAAGGCAGAACTTGAACCTGTACAAGAAGAGGTATGTATCCTAGTATATTCTTGGAAATGTTGCTGGAAAGCAAGTCTTTCATCATGGGAAAGGGAAGAATTCTAGGGTATTTCTTCATTTGAAGCACCATTTTTGCCTTTTTTTCTTTCTTCACTCTTTGTCAAAGTTATATCCCCTTAGTATTTGTCAGCTGAAAAAATGTCACATTCTATTGCTTCGTTTGAATAAGCCAGTTCGTAGATACAATCTGCTTATGTGCAGATGAAGGTAATTTGTGCCAAAATTGTAAACCCAAAAGACAAATACCGGATACGCACTCATGAAAGTTATGTAATCATAATTCATTTATGCACCTATGGTACATTCTATGGAGCACAGGTGGAAGAAGAGGGCAAACAAAAGAGAGTCATGAAGCACATCCATGACTGACAGTGATTATTCAAGTGAAACTACTCAATGTGTAGAAGATATGTTGATATTCGGGGGTCATTTGTACTATATGCGTACTACAAACTGGGCTATTGGTGACCATTACTGATGCATAATGCAATATTGAAGAAATCTCTTTGATGCTTGTTCTATATTTAATTATTTGAATTAAATGTACAATTTCAATTGTGCAAACCTGTTTTCTGACAGCCTAGCAATATTAGCTTAACTACTGGTCTCCCGTGTCAATGGATAAGAATTGGCACCCACTATATGAGCTCTTTTCATTCTTATTGAAACTATTGAAAAAGTAAATATCTTGGGGAAGAGTACTTAAAATTGTTCAGGTATAATGAACAGAAGGTAGAGTTAGAGCTAACTAGCACATGCTGGACACATTAGAGCACCACTTTGTAAGCACATTCCTTCATACTTCTGTATTTCATAGAAGTTCTGGCAAAGATGTGGCATCGTAGCAATATAAAGACATTGTTAGAAGTGTGGCATACAGAGTGACTAGCAAAGATGTTCCACTATGGTATGTTGTGAGTGTTTCTGATTGGCCATAGTGTGATCATGGCATAGTAGTGACAAACCTGACTTGTGTTTCTCTCAGGACTCCTTGTTTGTGACATGTTCTGAAAGGATGAAGAGTCAGTTTACTCTTACATTCCCTCTGCCAGCCAGGAAGGTCAGCTATCTCAATGTTTCTATGTCATGGTCATCATCCATTTTAACCCCATGCTCACACCACCATGTATCATCCATCTGGATCCGTTGCTGCTTTCAATGTTGATTGAGCACATCCCTTACAAATAGATTTATTATTTCCATTTCTTTGCTTTGTGTACATGATGAAGGTCTTTTTTCATCTTTCCTGTAATCAGTCTACTTCCATTTGTAGATTCCAGTCATCGCACACTGTGAATACTTTTCTTTCATTTTATCATAATTGAACCTAGAAGATATTGAACTGTATGCCATATTTAACAATTTATCATTTCCTAGCAAAACATATTACTTTGGTTTTGGGGTAGTCTGTTCAGCCTTTAGTAATTCATCTTGTTTGTTTATATCCCACTTTCTTTGCATTAATTAGGAATTCAGAAAATGTCTAACAAAATTTCCTCCTTCTTTATTAGGAAAATGGTCATTCATAGTCCCTCAAGAACATGCAATTCATGATAAAAAGCACAATTTATATTAGGAAGGAAAGGTATATGTATCCCTTTTCAACAATAGTTTCCTTCTTCATTTATGTATGATTTTGAATAGTTGTATTTCAGTGATCTTTTCAATTTTGGCTAACACGTTAAAGTTGAATAGAGCATCCTAAACCACACCTTTTGGAAAATTGGTATAATTTATGTGCAGTCTGTGTATTTATTTTGATTGCTATTCATTGAAATGTGTATTCCTGTTTAAAACGCACATTATGTTTACCAAGTCATTGCAATTGTTTTAATTTTTTGCCTGTAATTCTGCTGAATCACAAAAGTATTTACAAACTTTGATTTGATTTGTCATTTAACATGTATTAATACATTCATTAGGTATATATTGTATTAGCAAAATCTATGTTTGATCATAATGTAACATGAATTCCATTATAATATCCAAGTAACCTTATGCATTACATCAACTGTTCCTCAAATGCTGAATAATTTCTCTTGTTTCTAATCATCAGGATGTGAGGAAGAACTCGTCCATTGACAGCGGGCTTTCTGTCACCACACCCGCTGAGCTGGAGAAGTCACCCATCACCATCAAAGCTGGTCTAGAGGAGAGGTTAAGAGATTTTTCAGCGGAAGTACCTACATGTCAAATGGCCAACAAAGAGTCATCATCTGACCTTGAGGCTAAGGCACCAGAATGTCCCGTTGATGACGCCAAAGACACAAATGCCACTGTGTTGGCTGTGGACAACAATAATCTTGTCAAGGAAGAATCAGTGAAGGAACAGGATGATAGCAAAGAAGTGAAAGGAAGTGAAGAAGAGATGAAGTTGGTTGAAAAGGAAGAGAAAGTCAAGGATGAAGTAGATGGATGTGTGAACATGGAAGTAGATGGAAGAACTAAGTCTCCAGTGGTAGACATCATTTTGGAGACCAATTTAACAATTGATAGTGCTGTTGATGCTTCAGCGAAAGTTTTGACGACAGAACAAGAGTGCTCGGCAGACTCCATTGAATCACATGAAATGACAAATCGTGAACTCTTAGATGAGAGCAAAAAGGATGATTTATTGGACAAATCCAAAGATCTAAAGAATAGATTCTTGACTAATGTGACCAAGAGTGATCTTAACTCTCTATATGTAAATAGTTTCAGAACACGGCATGTTTCTGGCCCAGGAGCCATGCAGGGACGTAAAAATGAATCTGGACCTCTCACCTTGACTACTTCCTTTGCTGATGATAGCGATGTTTCATCTAGCAGCCTGTACACTCCCTTTTCGCCCAAAAAGCGTCTTCTTAGACAGAACACGGATCCTAACGAGCAGCGCGATGCTGGGCTTTCCATGGCTAACTCTTGGCCTCGGCAAAGCTTTGCATCACCACAGAGATTCATCAGTCCCAAAGATGAGTCTCATGGACCAAATCCACAACAAAATCTTTTGCACAGAGATATTGTTACACCTAGTAGTGTTGGAGTTTCATCAAGTCCATTACCTGCGCAGGGATCACCTGATAGGTTATCTGCCTCATGGGGACCAGGTGTAAGACCTAATATCAATGGACAAGGAGTACCGCAAGGAGTACCGCCCAGGAACATAGAGCCAGGAACAACTCCATCACCAAGTCCATCTCCAGGACTTCCTCTCCCTAGTGCACCTGCTCAGAGTATTGTCAAACCAGGGACCCCTCCGCTGTCAGCTGTCAGGAATCTAGGAAACTCTCTATCTGCTGCTTCAGAGGGTAATCAGGAATCAACAGAGGTTCAGACTTTGCAAACGACAAGTAGTGTAACAAGTAGTGCAACTAGTGGCACAGCAAGTTCTGAAGAAAGTGCACCAAACTCTGCACAGTCTACACCAATCAAGAAAAAGGTAAATGACTTCTTATATTAACAGAAATGCTACAAAATCTGTGATGGTATCAATGTTATTAGAAAGAAGAAAAAAATAGGGTGGGAGTTCTTATCTGGTATGAAAGCATATATCAAGAGTTATTGTTCCAAAGTCGTCAAATTCCTGACATTTCATTGTCTATGTAATATCAGGGCCAAAGCTTTGGAAAATTAAGTAATTGGGAAATACTGCTTTTTTGCAGGAGGAAATCATTTCCATCCTGTGAGCAATTCCCTAACAATTATTTTTTCCTGTTACATATGATCATGTTAATAATGTTGATTTCTTGGTGATGGTGGAATTCATATATGTTCTTATTTCAATCCATGCAATCATGCAGCTGTTTATCAGCCATTTCCCTGAAGTATTACAATCTCATACGGAACTTTTTTATTTTTTTGAATCCATAGGTATCTTTACTGGAGTACAGGAAGCGTAGAGGCTCATCTGTGAAACCAGCATCTTCTTCCTCCACCTCCTCCTCTTCTTCCTCCTCCACCAGCACCACAGCAACCCCATCCAGCACCTCTATCACGGCAAGTCTTGTACCAATCTCTACCACAGGCTCTGGAAAGTTACCCCTAATCACCCTCCCCAACATCCCTCTACCAGATATCCCGCCCGCAGACCCTCTCAAGGATGAACCTATCAAGAAGTTATCCAAGGCTCCTACCAAAACTTTAACTTCCAGCCCATCAACGACAAACCCCTCACTGAAGACTGAGGCAAAGGTCGCCTCCACTCCCATGAAAGGAGATGGTGGAAGCAACGGAAAGGCTGGGAAACCAGGCTCCAAACCATCTGGGTTTGCCATATTCAGTACTAAGACCAAGGATGGTCAGACACCCACGTTAACGCTAACCAGTGAGGCCCAACAGGTCATTAACTCCATTACTTCTCTGCTGATGGAGGAGTCACATGTCAATGGAGATGTCAAGGACAAGTAAGTCATTGTGATATGAGGGAAGTTTCTGGTATATATTATAGAAATGTGACCAATCCATCACTTCAGTGTGCCCTTGGAAAAAGAATATATATTTTCCATGTGGGCCGATATTCTGAAGACTTTATTCATTGTTTATTCTACAATGATGAAAGGTCAAGAGTTTATTGTTTGCAAGGAGTAATTCAGTGATGAAATTAATACATAGCACATTAATGTTTGCCTCTAGATAGGGATCCAAATATCAAAAACGAATTCTTTTTCTTGGACTGAACATTCCCAATGTACATGCATATCAGTTAACGACTACTACATCATCCATTGATCTTACAGGAGTATTCGAAGGTCCGATAGTGTCCCAGGTGAAACAAGATACTCCAGGAGGAACTACCAAGACAAACCCTGGGAGAAAGACGGTAGAGGTGATGCAGCCGGTAGCCTCAAGAGACCCCTGTCCCCTGAACCTCCCCCTCCTCCACCAGGCAAGAAGCTGTGCACCGGTACTGTGCCCCCTCCCCCACCTCCAAAAGGAGCTGTCTCCAGAGAGACAAGGCCACGTGAGTTTCTTGAGCCTTCTTTGTAATGTTGAAGACTCGTACAACATGAGGTGTAAACTAGTTGTACATTTGGTTCTTCATTAATTGCTTTTGTTCCACAGACGTCAAATTCCTGACATTTCATTTACTATGTAATATCAGGGCCAAAGCTTTGGAAAATTAATTTCATGAAATACTGCTTTTTTGCAGGAGGAAATGATTTCCATCCTGTAAGCAGTTTCTTACATTCTTTTCCCTCTTGAGGCTTGGTTATTATTCATTATGTTAATCGTGCTAGTGTCCATAAACAAATTGAATCCTCGGTTATTGTTTCTCATGTAAATAATCATGCTTGATTGATTCATGTCTGAGTAAAATATGTAAGTATCTAACGTACCTCACTTAATTGTACTTTACTAGCCATGCAATTGTGATGGTTCAAGTTGATTTCAATTTTTTGTACTGTGAAATTTGTACTAAAAATTCACTTTTTCTTGCTGGTTTGATTTGATGATACAGTAGAGAATGGTCCTACAGTAACCCTGAGACAGAACAGTGCACCTGGAGGATGTGTTCCTGGTCCAGTGGCAACAAACTCCCCTCTCAAGAACGTGTCTGGCAATGCTATTGTTCCCGTAAGTAGTGACATCGCTACTGTGGCCATAAATTTTGTTGTTATGCCTCCGCCACCGAAGGTGGTGCCGGAGGCATCATGTTTTCAGGTTGTCCGTCCGTACGTCCGTACGTCCGTACGTCCGTACGTCCGTACGTCCGTCCGTACGTCCGTACGTCCGTACGTCCGTCCCGTTTGACCGTTATCGCAATATCTCAAGAACCATTTAAGATTTAAACTTCAAACTTAAGGATAGTATGTATCATCATAGGAAGACGATCTGATTAGATTTTGGAGTACGTAGGTCAAAGGTCACAGGTCACAGAGGTCAACTTATGAAATTCCATGTATTGAGTTTGTTAGCGCGATATCTCAAGAACCATTTGAGATTTAAACTTCAAACTTAAGGATAGTATGTATCATCATAGGAAGACGATCTGATTAGATTTTGGAGCACGTATGTCAAAGGTCAAGGGTCACAGAGGTCAACTTATGAAATTCCATACGTTGAAGTTTGTTAGCGCAATATCTCAAGAACCATTTGAGATTTAAACTTCAAACTTAAGGATAGTATGTATCACCATAGGAAGACGATCTGTCTAGATTTTGGAGCACGTAGGTCAAAGGTCAAGGGTCACAGAGGTCAACTTATGAAATTCCATACATTGAGATCGTTATCATAATATCTCAAGAACCACTGGAGATTTAAACTTCAAACGTAATGATAGTGTGTATCACCATAGGAAGACAATCTGATTAGATTTTGGAGCACGTAGGTCAAAGGTCACAGGGCTCATTATGTTTTCAAAAAATAGCTCCTGATCGCCTTATCTCAAGAACCGATCGATGGATTCCTGCCAAACTTGGGTCATGTATGTATCTTGCAGAGCCAATGAGCTGATTAGATTTTGGGGTCACTAGGTCAAAGGTCACAGGGCTCATTATGTATGCACAAATAGCTTGTGATCGCATTATCATGAGAACCAATATACAGATTACCATCAAACTCATGACATGTATATGTATCTTGCAGAGCCAATGAACTGATTAGATTTTAGGGTCATCAGGTCAAAGATCATGGGGCTCATTATGTATGCCTATAAATAGCTTGTGAGTGCATTATCATTAAAAAACCGACAGATGGACTACAATCAACTTGAATTTTAAAAATTGCTCTATGGCGGAGGCATCATTTTCGACTGCGCGCAGTCAAAATTCCATCTTGTTTGTAATGTTATGATGCCATTAATACCATTGTTTGATAACAGGGTAAATAAGGATGATAGTTCAAGCAAATACTATGCTCATCTTATTTTTAACCAATAGTATTTTACAATGAAATACATGGTTCACTGGTATAAATAATGTATTAAGTTTCTTTTACATTAATGCAGCCATGTTGCTGAAGGCTGCCTCTGTAATTTAATTTGACTTTCCTTGCATCCTATTGAATTGTATTTCATGCTGATGAAATAAATGCACTTTTATAAGTAGAAACGATTTCTTACTATTCCACAGGCCCAGTATGGTATTGCTCATCGAAACCAGAATCCCCAATATCAAATGCAGTATGGTCAGCAGCCACCGCAGCAGCAGCAGCCTCAGCCTCAGTTTGCACCGACTACCTACCACCAGCATCCAACACAACCACAAGCTCCACAACCACCACCACCACCACAACAACAACCCCAAGCAGCTATCACCCAACCACAACAGCAGCAGCAACCCGCAAGACCTGTACCACCACCAGTGCCCCCACCACAGAAACACGGCAACTTTAACTACCAATACAACACCCAGACAGCAGAAAATGCCAATGCTCAAGGATTCCCTCAGCAACAGCAACGTACTGGCTACCCTACTGTACCGTACCATCAAAACCAAAACCAGATCAGCAATCACTTTGGGGTCCAGAACAAGTTTCCGACTAATGGACGGAAATCTCCTTACGGTAGCCAGGACTCTAACAGACAACACACGTTCTACAATAGGGGTACTAGTAATGCATATCCAGCACGAAAGAATTTTCACTCAAAGTGAAGCCTGTCCATTTTGGGAAATATTTAAGGGTTTTAGTTTGTATATATTGAACTTTTCATAGTTGATGCAATCAGGGATGTCTCAGCCTCGTTGCTTAGAAATACTAATCATTGCTATGTCCATTAGTCAAGCCCAACTCTCCATAGGTCCCATCAGTTGTTAACTTATCCAACAATGGTATTATCTTCAACTTATTTGGTGTGGAAGTCATTTTGAATTTGTTGTTGCTGTGTATGGATATTTCACTACAGGGCCAATCAAGAAGCTCTTTTGTGTTAGTGAAATCAGCTACAAAAAACAGAGGAAATGAATGAAAAGTATAAACAGGATGCAGCTGTAAGAAGATAACACCAGTAATGAATCAAACTGCATTTCATTGTTTGGCGGGTAATGACATGGTAGGAATATAACGGTGAATGCCATTACTTGTAAATGCTCTAATATAGGTGGACACTAAAAGCAATGGGCCAATGCCCAGATATACTCTGTTGCCATTACTAGGCCAGCAGTCAAAGTATGTTTGCATAATTCTTGCTGTCCATCTTTTATGAATTTCATATTACTCCCAAGTGGGTGGCAAAATACAAGTATTGTGAAGATGAGATGATAAGGGGGACATCATGTGTTCTTATGTACGACCACATACCTATCTGACCCCCTGTACTAACTTTGGGGGACAAATTTAAAAAATACACTAAAATTTTGCTTCACTTTTAAAGTGTTTTCACATGTATGATGCACTAAGAATTCAATTTAACGTTCTTTACACATTCGATAAAGCATCTATGCATCAGAATATGCAATCTGAATCTCCTTTCATTGTACAGTCAACCTTTGGTTGTGTTAACAAGGTTCGATTGCTATGGCTTTCCTCTGGTGGATGCAGACTTGTTCTTTCTGTTGATGTTTTAGGGAAAGATTATTGTTCAGCCCTTTTTGTACCAAAAGCTTAAATGCCATACTGTCTGCTCCCCGCAATAAGGCGGTTACTGTCATTGACAGTACCAGCTGTTATAGCCTTCTTGCAGGCAGCCGATAATATGTTAGGGAATCTTGTGATAACATATTCCAAGGAACACTTGTGGATTCAGAACAGATGCAGTGTTTAAGGTCAAACTTGAATATTGACATGCCGTCTGAGTCCATGTCCATTTGATTCCCCAAGATCAAAGCATTTTAGCCTACGGTACAAACAGGGATAACCCTTTTCTGCTTCATGTACAATTTATGTATTTCTAGTGATGGTTTTCACTGTGCGTCAGTTTTTCACCCCAAAATATCATTTCTTTGTAATAAATATTCAGGCAAACTAATTTATTTGTATAAAGTCAGAGGAGATCCTATTTGATTACTTGTCATGGAGAGTTTACAAAGAGTGACGCATTTTAATTGTGCATAGGTTATCTTTTAATTGTGTTTTGATGTTATTGTTACAGCTTGGTATTCTTTAGAAGGACTATTTTTGTATGTATTTCTATGATGTCACAAAATATGTTTCTGGTCCAGATGGTATTCATAATTTCTCTTTAATTGTAATGTACGTATTACACATATAAAATTGGCTATAGAATCATTGTTGAATATTTATAGTTTCTTTAAGTGGAAAGTTCATTGTTTTGGGGGGCAAGGCATGACATTTATGTCATCTATAACAGTGTCATGAGCATTGAAGAAAAAGAAGAGCTGCTTCAGGCTTTGTTTCTTTGGTACTTATATCTGCCTTTCATTTCGCTGATGGGAAAACTGGTACACAATACATTTGCATGTTAAGAACAAGAACTTATATGTGAATTTCAGAAAAAGGTATCATTGATAATATTTTCTCTATATATGTGAAAAGGCAAGTTCAGTCAAATCAGTGCTAAACCAAATTAAAGCATAACAATTATTCAAGGTATATTCTGCTACCATTACTAAACATTAAATAGAATATAAATAACACTGAATCATTTATTTGGAGAAATGGAATAGATGACACTTTTTTTACTTTCTGTCATATTTTATTACAAGGAACCTTTGTAGAAGCTTCATGGTTTTGGGTCTTTTAAAAGTGATCTTCTTTTCATGTTTAATTGTTAGTGTAAATGTATAAAATATTCTTGCTGTAATAGTACAGCTATTTTTCCAAAAAGGTGAAGTTTTTGTTTCATATTATGCAGTCTTCAAGACAGTGTTTTCTTGTTTGAACTGACATTCATGTTTTGATTACCTAAGAAAAAATATGTTCCTTGCCGCAAACTAAGTGTATATACACTCCATTGTAATTATGCTAGCATCTGTATATATGTATTATAAATATGTATGCACTGTAAATGACATTCTGAATGTAAATAGTTTTAAATTGTGTTTGTGTCTGTTTATTTTGATATTGATTGTAAAACTGTACTGTCTTTGTATTTCTGTGTTGGATAACTATTTTTGTACCCGAATTGAATGTTCTGAATAAGCCATGTCCGTGATATTCTGCTTTTCTCAAAGTAATTTCACAATTCAGTCTACCATCTTCAGTCTACAATAACTAAAGTAGGATAATAACATCATTAACTTGATTCAAGTATGTTGAATGATGAAATTGTTTGATTCTATTTATTTGGCGTGAAGTTTGTTCAAGTTGTCATGGTTTAAAGTAAAAAAGTAATGTTGATTCTAAATTATTCCATAGCAGCTTTCCTTTATACTCAATTGGAAGGACACTCATACTTGGATTTTTTTTTCTCCATAGAGTTAGATTGTACAAAGTGTACATGTGTATGTAACATAAATTGCCTTTTTGTCCACTGAGCTAGTATGTATTGATAATAATACAAATTTCTTGGTCATATTAGCATTATTGCTGAATGACCAGGCAACATAAAGAGAATAAATATATTGAAGACATCATAATGTTTCACTAATACTTTGTAATATCTATTTGTTTATTTGATGTGGATATCTATGATAAAGGTTTGAGACTAAGTAGATAATATTAAATCACATCTACCTTTCTGAGATGATAAAAAATAAGGCCTTCCCACCCCCC